>JABUQX010048808.1:27500-52710 GCA_015478945.1 Trachelipus rathkii | reverse complement strand
GAGTAATGCCCGGAGATACAAAGGTCGCTTAACGGCCTCATCAATCACACTAGCTTCCCTGAGGAGATTTACAATAAAAGCATTCCAGGGTACTCAAACACAGTTGGTAAGTGGGTCCCTGAAATACCCAACACTACCACTGCCTTTAGTAGCCACTCAAAATAGCAACTACAAGAACATTACGACTTTCGATTTCATTTCTCTACAACACACAGGGATACATAAAAAAAATGTGTTTATAATCTGTATGCTATACGGAGAGTACTCCTGTGTGTAAAGAATTATCAGGAATATGAACCATGTAAGTGCAAGACTGAAGATGACACCATGTGAGCACTTCGGGAGTGTCATGGGTTGTAACATTACATTCAACCCAACTGCCGAAAGGGAAGCTGCAATCTCATCGTCACTTGCCTCGATAGTGCTCTCTCTCTCATCTCCTCTCTCATCTCATACCTCATATCTGATAGCTACGCTTATATATTACTTTTTCTAAAACCCCTTACCTTATATTATCTCACACTACTATTGCAATAACTCTCAATAACTCCTATATTTCAATGCCACTCAATACATAAATACCATATAATATAATATAAGTAGAACATATAATATATATATATAATATATTATAAGGTATTATACTACTTATTCTATATGTAACGTGTAGCCCTCTACCATTCTATACATGAATCGTGGATACACATTACTCTATATATCATATATATTATATCTAACACCTTTCTATTGAACCCTGCCTATACCTACACCTATTAATCACTTTCTTATAATAAATATTTTATACCAAACTATACCCTACAATAATTCACAATAATACATAAATTAGATAAATTAAATAATCAATAAGAGAACATATAACTATAACTCTTACAGAATACCTACAAAACAACATTTCACGCATATATAATAATCATTATTAATAGTATAAATACTAACTCATTTATAGACACTATTGCACATATTGATCTCCTTTTATCACATCTTCTCAACACCGATTAGTACACAGAGAGTTTCTACAAACACACAGTAAGGCATCTTCATGATAAATATGTTCCACTATGCACGTTTGGGTTTTCAATTATTAGTATTATTCCATATGCCTTTATATACATGAATGGAAATATTAAAATTTATCGCATACTTTCGAATTTTACCATTAAGAATAACTAATATACAATATTCCTCTTCATAATATATAATATATATTATATATAATATATTAATATTTCATACTATTATAAAATAATATTTTAATATAAAGTATAGGATTATGTATACTCACCCACAGATTAAGGAGCTCAAAAAGTTATATGATAAAAATAAACACATAAGGACTACTCACATATATATGTAATAAAATAGCTAATTGTTATCCAACTTATTGACACGTTTGTATAGAGTGATTTATAATATAATGTATCTAAATTATCAATATAATTTAATATTATTTATCATATTAATTAATTATTTTTATTTAAATTATATGATTATTAATTTAATTATTTATTATTATATAATAAAAATTAAATAATAATAATACATATATATTAACAATAAATAAATAATAATATATGATATTAATTAATAAAATTGGTAAATGTTATAATAACATTTATTCTTTATAATTTTATTTTTTAATTTAATTATATATTAATATATTTTATAAATAAATGAATTAAGTACATTTTATAAACAACTTGCCTATTATATATTATTAGTTTTATATATCTATATAATAATAATAATTATCTGCAAATAATAATAAATAATTAAATAATACATATAATATTTAATATATAATAATATAATTAATAATATAATAAATATAATTAATAATTAATATAATAATGCATAGGACGTCTTCCATTAAGATGATTAATATTCATATATTATATATAGTTACTATAGAAATATTATATAATATATACATATATATAATATATATAAATATATATAATATTTAAATTTAATATATATATATATTATATATAATATTATATATATAATATACTCATTAAAATTAAAAAGATTTCCATTGTATATAATTTATTGAATGTGAATTTCGGCTCATTGAAGCACTATTAAAATATTGATAATTATGTTAATGTATTATTTAATTATATAATGCTATAATTACTATCTAAAAAACATGTTTATACTCAGATAGCTTTTAATTATTGGTTAATATAACTGCATCTAGTTAGCGGGAAATTTTCTAAAGTGTATAAAGTCTCAACACGAGCTGGTCTGATGTGAGCTGTGAACGGATACGAGAGACTCGAGCTGATTCCATTATTAATAATCTGTTGACTACATTACTATTGACGAAGCATTGATTAATTTCGATTCCACTAACGTTAGTATCGTTCGCAGTTAAGGGACGCGTTGATTTTAACTTTCGGATTGTTTAAGTATCATTTAGAGTTTCGAGGGATGAACTGAGACGCTCCTGGGAGATTCTATACTGAATAGCGGTTCTTTATTTGAGCATTAATTCAGGGGCTGCTGAATGCACTTGAAGACAGTTAATAACCGATTATGCAATTAATAATGATACAATTTACAACACAGATATTTTCCAGATTTATTCTCCCACTATGGAATCAACTAATATCACACTATGATGCATGTTGAGATAATATATGTAAACACCAGAATACACAGATTCTGGTTTTTTCATCTGAAATAAGTAAGTTAGTGAATATTAATAATAATCAATAAAATAATTAAGAAAATAGATATACCTCTATGAAATTTCAGATAATATAATAGTATAATAGATGATTGAATGGATTTATCACACTAATATAAAAAAGCCAAATAAAACATTAAAGTCTAGAATTAATACATGAGTGAGAAGGGAAGAAAAAAAACTATATCTACACTATATTGACTTGTGTGTTTTATTCAATTAATATCCAACTCCGATCACTAAGTAGATAATAATAGTTCCACATAAATAATAATATCACTATGTAGGACGCAAACAACAGATACACAACTACATCACACACATCACCAACACACAAAACATACAACTACACACACACTCTCTCACACAAACAGACGCTCGTCTACACGCAATCAAGTGTTAACACAAAACATCAATACACACAACTACACATATTTATTTACACACAATCACACACAATCACACACACCCACATACACACACACGACGACAGACACAACACACACACAACACACAACACCATATTCTATGCAAATCACACACATGCGCACACAACATATCCTAAACCCACAAGACACTCACACACACTACACTACAATCACAATACACACACACATTCGCAACACAGTCACACCAACACAACAGCCACGACATACTTCACCAAACTATCACATCAGTCAGTACACACACACTTTCATCACACACTCGTAACGCACGCCAAGCCGACACAACACACAATAACTATGCTTCCACAACACACACAACACCTACCACAATAACACACACACACATACTATAAACTACGGACACAGCAACAACAACACGTCTTCCTCAGACCTAAATTGAGCACACACACACACTACACGACACATCCAGCACAACAACACACTACCAGCCATCTAACACCAAGCACAACATCACACACACACCACCACACAGATACAACGAGCACAGCATACTTAAGAACAACACACAACACACCACAAAACCACAGCTACACCACACACCCAACTTACAGCCAAACAACATTCACAGCGACAACACCACACACAGCGACTACACAATACATCCCACAACACACCACGAGACGAATAAATACACCATACATCAACACCTCATCAACGAGCACGACAGCACTCACACACAAACTAACAATCACAAATATACAGTTTGATACAATACGTGCGATTAAATAGTTATGAAATAAGATAATAATACGGTTTCAGGATATCAACATATATAGAAGCACATATTAACAACATAATAAATTATCATATATATGTGTATAATTAAATGGTTAATAAGGCTTTTTACCTTTGATAAATAATTAGTACAGGTTCAACACTTAATATTTGGTTAGTATTGCGGTCTCATAACTATAAGGATAATATTATATATTATTAACTCATATTGTTCCTCATTGTCATGACTATGAGTCCAAGGAGTCAGAATTATACTTGATAAGCTATTCAGAGTCTATAGAACACTCTCTGGGTCTCTTCATTTCTCCATAATCTCACGATTTCTTCTATGAGACAGTGTTAGTTATCATACAACAGTCCTCAATAACATAATTTCGCTGTAGCGGGCATTCCTTAGCGAGCAGTGGTACTAGGTCGCTTCAGCTATGCTCAAACCGTATTTGTTCCATATTATGGATACCTAGTATCATTATATGAAGCTTTTTATTAGTTACCTTATCTTGGCTTCTGCGTTCAATCATTATGATTTTTAGCTTTATCTATCTATCTCATACTCTAGGTCCAAGTCACTATAGCTTATGACACTGAGAAAGTTTCTAGAAGATTTTATATATAAAAAAAATAAGCGAAATAAAACAAGCGATTATTATTTTGTTGAAACAATTATATTATAACAACGTTAACACACCTACCTATATTAAAACTGCACGTCAGAGATTACACTTTCTTCCTCCTTAATGATATGTTTTCTTACCGCACCAAAAATAAGGTACCACATACGTGTCCTTTCCGATACCCCACGCTAAACTCCTATGACTATCAATTGTTGTTGAGATTGCCTACTTCTGACTTAGAACAATATAGGCTAATTCCCACGAGATATGTCACACAGAACTAATACATTTAATAATCGAGTAAGGAAACAGTATTTAGTATAAAAGCTAAAGCTACTTGTAAACACGTGAGTAAAAAACTTGGAGTTCATGGTTTTGATTTAACATGCTTGGTTACTTTATTCTTGGCAAGGCGTATCAGACTATTACTGATACTATAAACAATTCGCTAGGAACGACCTGAATTAAACAATAAACAGTTAATGACGATATTTCAGTAGTGCTCTTGTGGTCAATATCCATAGCGTCAATAAAATTATAGAAAATTATTTTCCCTACTTAAGTAATGAAATAGAGTTTATGAAGAATTATTCATCACTCAACTCAGTGGCCAGCTTTCTTATGATTGAGACAGCTTTTAATGCAATTGATGTGGTAACTCTCATTATCATATGCCTGTATAGGAGCTCTATAACTCACGATATCATTTGCTCTCCCCTATCCGAATTTTGGTGACTTTAGTACACCGGAACTCCCATCACTTGGCGAACTATACCGTCATACAGGGTGCTAAGGACAGTCCTGTTATTTCTTCTAAATATAGCTCATGTTTGATAAATGTAAATTGACTTATACAATCTTGTATATAATAATATATATTAGATTATGAGTATACTGCAAATAGTTAACTCAATACTCCATAAATTTTATAATATAATATATTTTCAAACTTGATCTAGACCAGTTTATTTAGGACAGAGACTATGAGTTATATTCGGAGGCTTTTCTCAACTATGAGTTCAGATAATGTTGTGCTAACAAGTGTGGAGTACGCGACCACGACACAACTCCTCCTAGTCTATATTAATTGTCTGTTTCTTTTATCAAACAGGAAATAAATTAATACAAGCTCATTTTTTGTTAATAAATATCTATTCACTTTTAGTATATATCGTGAGCTCTATAATATCAGCACTCCTTCATATTTATCTAGAAGTATAAAAACAAATTTTAACGTTCTTTTTAAAAAAAAAAAATACAATTGGAGAATCATCCTTGCCAGCATGTTCACATACATACAAAATAATGGTTGTTCTCAAATTCACTATGGCTCTTCAACCTTTTAACCAGTCCTAAAAAAGAGCGTGACACTAGTTGTGATATTTAACCCCTTCATTTAATCTAAAATAACTCTTATTGTTCACTGGTCATGAATCAGTGAGTTCTCTTTCAAATTCATTGAATATTATAGTGAAACTATGAACCAATTAAAAGTAATCTCTCTCAATGTTCTTTGGATATATCTTTACTACACTTTCGTACTCCAGTCTATCTTCACGAAGCATTGTCTATCTTTCGCACTATAATTTTTTTTCATGGAACTACCCCACAAAAAATATTTAGTTCTCAATCAGCTACCACTCTTTTACATGACATTGTCGTAGATTTAGCTGGTTGTCGGATACTCTCCATCCATTCAAAAAGAGTGTAGTAACTTTATTCAATTAGTGCAGTTGATATGTTGAATTACTGCACGTTCATTTCTCCATATTATTTAAATTTGTTTTTTCCTTCTTTGATAAGTATTAATGAAAAAGTTTTTTTTTCACGTGTGTTTGGTTAGCAGCCACACCACATAACAGAAAGGCATCTTTGGGTTTATATCATTATTTGTTACCTCTATGTAGGAAAAATTGATGAATAAAAAGAAATATCGTAACTTATTTTCTTGTGATATAATGTTCTCGAACTAAAAATAAACTACACTTCACTGCTTGTCCAAAAACACACATAGTAGAAAATACTCGGGCATCCCGAGTGACCGCTATCGGGATTTCTGTGATTTAGTGCTACTGAATTTTATTTCACAAAATCTCAAAAAAATAAATTAAAATTTTAAACCACACTCTATATTTATATTTTTAAACTCAATTTACCAAAATAAGAATTGCAGACTTAGCAAAAATAGATCTTGGTATAGGGGTTCCCTAATACTAGGCACCTGTTGTAATAATTAACAATATACCATCTCTATATATATAACTATCGTATATAGTATAGTAATGTATGTAATGTAGCTATGCAGTAGTATATATAATTGGATAAGACCCTAGCTATTACTCGATTGTATTACATATCAATGATCATCCAGTGCTCAACATACATACCAATGGATGCCGTATTTCTAGAAATGATATACTACACTATAAATAAGTATATCAAATATTGGTAAATCTATTGATGGAAATAATTAAACAGATTTATTTACAAAGAAATAATTGAGATATCTCATTCAACAGAAAATGAGTAAAATTTTATTCCTCAGTGTAACTAATCTTTTACAGAGCAAATACGAACATTGAGTTTAATCTCTCAACCAACAGAATAAAAAATAAATTTTAGTTCCTATCGTGTGATAGAAGTATTCTCTTTTCTTATATTTTACAAGTCCAAAAATTGGGAGTATAGTTGCATAATTTAAGATTTTCACTATACAGATGTGGTAAAGTATTCTTTTTGGGAAAAGTTTAATAATAAAAAAGGTAAGGATTAAAATATAACTAAATAATAACATATAATAATAATAATAATTAAATAATTAAATATTTCATATCTATATTTACAGGTTATATAAAACATATTCACTCTATCATCAATCATCTAATCATCATCATCATCATTACTTGATATATTTATCGCATCATTATTAATTATTATTATTACCATTAATATATTTATACTTCTTATTCTTTAATTAGTTAATTAATTTGTATTATATATATAATTTAGTATACTATAATTATTTATAATTATATATTATATTATTCATTTATTATATATTTAATTATTATATATATTAATTATATGTTAATATTATTGAAATAGGAAGAAGTAAGGATTACTCTATAAGCTATAGCCAATTTGCTTTGCGCACTGGATTCACAGTCTTTCTGATTATGCACAGAGGGCGATCACCATTCTCTTAGTTACTAATCTGATACTTATATAATTTCCGGAGATGTGATCTTCCTAATGCTACGTACTTATATTATATATGTTAATTATATAATATGGTATAATTCAATATTGTGTAAAAATTTCACATTAGATGGGTATAAACAAAATAAAAAAAGTGTATTCATGTATTAATTGATATATTATATATATATATATATATATTATAATATTAATATATATAGATATATATAATAATATATATATAATATAATAATAATAAATATTATATATATTTTATATATTATTAGTTATACAGGTAATATTATATTAAAAATTAACACAGAAATGTGTGTTATCGTGAGAGCCAATAGAGACACATTCAACTTATACGTATACTTAATAAAAAATAACAATGAATGAATTTTTAATAAATGGTTCATCGTACCAATTGGTACTATTTTGGCAGGTGTGTTTTATGTAGTAGTTAGAAGGGTAGATTCTCTTATATGCCATCAAACTGTGCGCCAAATCGACTGAACAGGTAAGTCAAATCTCAAGGTGATTGAATTAAGATCTAGAGAGAGAGAGGAAGTAATTGAAGCCATTTGATGATTGAGGTTGATAGAGTTAACTGAATTTATGATTTGCCATTAACTTATTGGTATAATAACAAGTACTCTATATATTATATAATATATTATAGTATCAATCTATATAGTTATCTCAATTATATTGGCTTATCCTAGGTATTTAGATATAACCAACTTAGTATAAGGTGTATCATCATGACAGGTGGATAAGCAAGGAAAATACAAATTAATTATCGTTTTGACTTTATAAATATCTCTCAATTTGTTTATTTATTCAAGGAATACTAACTCTAAAGTAATCAATGGGATCAGAGTTGATCTGGCGATAACTCGCTCTACGCTTTGAGATATATATACCGGGATAGTACAACTTCAAAGTCCATAGATAAAAATAGTTATATTTCTCATCTTTATATCTTTATTACTTTGTTGCGACCCTTAGCATTAGTCAATGCCTGGCTGTTATACCGGGGGGTCCATGTGAGCAAAGGTCTCCTCAAACAGAACATGCCACTAGTCGATTCAAAAGCGGGAACATAGCGGATTGGGCTTATGAATTGTAGGAGTAGTGGCACCCCGCGAGGAAGACCTTCGAAACGCCGGGGCCCTGACCGGGGACCGGGGCGGGGCCGGTGGCAAGAGGCAATGGCAGAACGAGAAAACAGAGGTAAAACAGAGAATATGCTCGACCGAACCAATCTCGTCAGGTAATGGACAACTTTCCACTGGCCACTTGTTACAGAGGGGAGGAAAAGACTCTGCACACAACTTTGCAACACAATCACACAGACATCAAACGCACAATTAGAGTCCATGTGCGGAAAAATGCACCAGAATAAGAATATCATCTTAGAGGCACTCTCCCCACCCCTCACAGGCAGACAAATACCACATGCTCTGTATTACAATATCATAAGCATTCAGTCTTAGTCTTGTTTTACCCTCTCTCTACCTATGCCTCTTCTATATATGCCGTATATATATATATATATATATATATATATATATATATGTATAATATATATTTTTACTTAATAATATAATATATAACTATTATATTATATATATAATATATATATATATATAATAATATATATATATTAATATCGTATATATATATATATATATATATATAATATATATATATATATATATATATATTATATATATATATATATATATATATATATTATATATATATATATCTTACTATATTAATGCCTTATATATATATATTATATATATTATATATATATATATATATTTATTTGAAAAAGAAATTATATACGGTGTAAAGGAGAGAGGTGGCATAGACGCCGTGTTCCTAAAATCTAAGGGAAAACAAAGGCGCCCTCGGAAGCCTAACAACAAAAAACCCAAGACAGCTAAATCCCAAAAGTTTCCCCTAAAACATACACACCTAAATTTACTAGAACAGAGTTCAAAGATCAGTGACAGAAAGAGAGGGAAGTACGAATGGAGATGGTAACTCAATATTATTAGGCTAATGTGACTAACGGTCAAGCAAACTTTAAGGGAATTATGTCTGTTGTATTCTGTGGGATTAGTAAGCAAGTTCAATCGATTCAGCACACTAGGGATTCTCACGAACAATGAAAGATATTTGCATTTTTAAGTTTATTATAAATGTAAAAAAAAATATATACAAGGAATCGCAGTTCCAATACTGTAAGCAAAGCAAATATAATTATAGCTGTCTTTTCATATATCAGCAAACACCATCCAGAGTGGCACCATAAATATAAATAATGGAGCAAGGGTGTAATATGAATGAATGTGGGATGAGATGCAGTACCAATTATTGCTCTAATACTTATCCGGTTAAGCTTCTGTGTTGATAAGGATCTGAATCTCAAAGGTGGGAACGAGATGAAGATCCAATAATAAAAGTTGACAAAAGTTGACCATAAAATAAATTTGTAAATTTGAAGCCTGGGGATAAAAATCCGGAAATTCCAGCCTAGGAATAAAAGTCCCAAAAATAAAATCCGGAAATAAAACCTGAGGAATATATAAGATCGATTATATTCCTTGGTTATAATAATATAAAAATAATGAATTGCCATAAATAAAGTGATAAAAAATAAATAATAATAAATAAAAAGTAATAATAATAATAATACAAATAAATAAAATACTTGTAAAAATGAAAAAATTAAGGATTAAGTAAGAGCTTTTATATTATCATAGAGCACCTACCCTATTTGGAGGTAGGGTTTTATCTTTTATTTTCTGTATGTATTTACAAGTCCCTTCTGGATCTTGTCAGCTTGATGTTGATTTGATGGTAATTTTCAGTGTTGTTGCATCTATGATAAGGGGAAATAACATAAACCACTGCAATACTTTAATATGAGAAGCATATTAAAGTATTTTTCAGTATTACAGTGATCCTGATAAAAGCATATTTGGTATAAACTCACGTAATGCTTTTCCTATTATTTCTTAGTGGAAATTCCGTAAAAAAGTATATATACTTCCACAAGAATGGGGGAAAACAGAACAGAAACTATCTTGCTGTAAAAAAAACTTTTAACTTTTCTGAAAAACTTTTAATATGCCTAAAGAACAGACGTCATTAATATAGAGGGGGAAAAGGATTAAACATTAAACAAGTCATGGCATTATTGGTAAATGAAAATACTTAAACTATTAGACAAGTCTCGATAGCCAGACAGTCTTGACAGGCCCTTACATCCCCCCGCACTAAATTTACGCCCCTGCTCAGTCTTTTCCTAGATCTTATATGGCGAAGATCTGAGGAGCGCAAATTGGGAATATAGTGAGGGGCATGCAAAGACGGAACCTGACTTGTTTTGTGAGTTTATAGGGGAAGAAGCTTGGCATGCATATTTTTCTGACTCATCCCAAGTGCCATCTTTTCTATAATGAACTACTGTTAATAAAGAAATCTGAAGGAAGTTCCAGGAAGACAAAGTCGGTATACTGCTAACAAAGTGAGGAATTTTCTGTATTAACATTGTCCTTTTAATTACGTCGACGAAGTCCTCGGAGGACATTTTCTTCATCGTCCAATGCTATCCTGGCCGCCTGGAATATAGCATATTGTTGTGCTTCGGGTAGAGATCGGTAGTGGAGACCCTCCAACATTATCCTCATCTCAGAAGAAACAAGCCGTTGTAAATCAGGTCTAATATGAAAATTCTGCTGAGGCTGAGACGCTGAAGAGTATTGGTAGGCAGGATAGGAAGGATTATATCTGGAAGGAGAATACTCCGGCCGAGGAGTCTGATAGTTTATGCTTTCTCGGAGCGGGACATTCTGGTTCTGGAAAAATGATTGGTTATGGCTAAGTCGAGAAGTAGTGGGTTCGGAGAAAGCTGCATGTAAACTACTCGTTGATGGTTGAGATCGGAGAGGAGGAGCTTCTCCCAAACGTCGTTCAATGGCGGTTGGCGTGTGGAAGTTGGATGGTTCGACCTCCACGATCACAGAACGTATAATACGCTCCTGTTCTTCACTTATAATAGGCTCTGGAGTTGGAGTACGACGAGCTGATGACGTTGCTGGTCGATTTATATCAACGGTGATACTACGTTCTTCTCTTCTAGATAGTTCTGGAGTAGGAGTGCGACGAGCTGATGATGCTGGTTGATTTCTTATAGTTGTGAAAAACCCTTTATACTTCTTCATAAATTGTTCAAGGAAGAGTTGATTAGCATGAAGTCCGTCCGAAAGCATTGGTGAATCCAGGAACATTTGTTTCTTTTTTATGTATCTAGAATGGGGAGTCGATCGGTATATTCCATCTGAGCTGCGAATATCATAATAGTAGTTCATAACATGACTACCCCTAAGACAAATTTTATCTTGCCATTGGTACTGGTTGTATGCCAAGTTCTCAAAGGCAGTAAAGGCTTTTATGGAATGAGCTCTCATGAGCCTAGGAGACATGATGGCATCTTCTTTTAGATGGTCAGCGAAGGCTGGGCCCCATGCTCTAATGAGTCTTTTCTGGTTAAATCTATATATATCCTGGATAGGTGGAATCATAAGCATGACACGGACTCGGGGATTCTTTCTTCTAGCTATTTGGGTAATCTGGTCCATTATTTCAGGCACATCATTGACTGGTATATCTGGTACAGGCTCGAAAACAGTTGTTTGTTGATTGCCATTATGAATGGTTTTCCTTTGCCAGGCAAGTGGTGTAAGAGCCCAAATCAGTAAAAATTGGACCTGTCTCGTCATCATAGCTTCTACTCGTTCGGTACATTCGGACAGAACACGTCCGGAACTACAATCAGTTAAGATGTTGAGATCATATTCCTCCTTTAAGAATCTTTTATTCTGTTTGAAGAGATCCACCACGCTGGCTCCAACAACAAGTAAGAGTGGCATCTTCACAATACACAAAAGCTGGAATGAGGAATATGTCGCTTTAGTAACTGCATCAGTATGTGGTGTTTATGATTTACATAAATCTTACTCTCTCGCTCCAAAATTTACATCTTATCCTAACCTAGCTAAAGTGAACATTGAGCAATAGTTTTTTTTTTTGTTTGTCAGAAGGACCAAGAAATCAGTAATAATGTTCCACTGTAATATCAAAGCAATGCAAAGAGCATGTCAGAAGGACTGGTAAATTCTGCATGAACATAAAAATAAAAAAGTAAAATAATAATTAAAAAAATATATATAAACATAAATAATAATAAGTAAAACGTTGCATAGTTTATTTTCTGTGCATTTCCTCACTTCTAAAATTCATCGATCATTTACTTTAATTCAAAGAAGATATCTAGCTATCAAATATGGAAAAATTACAGTGCTGCTGTGATTTCATGACTTATATTGTCTGCAAAGCGTATAGATAGTGTAATCAAGGAATCTTTTTAAATTGCTGGAAAAACTCCTAATCAACATATTAAAATATATAATAAGCAATAAGAAAAGGGAAACGAATGTGTCTTCTCGGATTAGGACATTTCCTAAATTTTCAGTGTTACATATTATTCATTACATAATAATATAAATAATTAAAACTAAAGCAATTCAATTCCGATAGAGCTGAAAGGCGGGTATTCAGTGAAGCTGTGAAAAAGAACAAGGTTGTACAATTAAGTTCTGTTTTTATCTAGTGTAAATGACAACAAAAAGCATGAAAAATGATTTTTGGCTCCAAAACTGCTTTACTGTAGTTTAATCTTTCTCTTTTTCCATTCTCTACTGAATTTAAATCTTTCTTTCTTAACTCCGGCTCCGGCATTAAAGAAGGAACAACAAAGGGACAGCAAGCAAGAAGAAAAAGAAACAGAGGAGAAAAGGAAAGCAGAGAAGAAAGATCGTGAGAAACAAGAGAAAGAGAAGGCTTGCTCTAGGTTAGGTGCAAGCGGCAACAGGTCAGAAATGCACTTTTTCTTTCTGGTAGTTTAGTAAGCAAAGCTATTTCTTTCCGGGTCTAATCTCTTCAGTTAAGGTCTCTTGCTGTTTTTCTATAACTTTTCTGCAATTCTGGTTACTACCACTATTTCTGTCTTCTCAATTTATCTGATAAATAAATTGTACTATCATTCAACAGATATAGAAGGGTTAACTGATATAATTAATAGTAATATATAAAAATGCTTATTTACTAGCACCTCTCTTCTTCTTCTTAACACATATTCAAGAGGAGTTGACATTACGTTGGGTAAATCAGGAGCAGCACCCATGTTTAACTCACTAACGAGTCGGTAACGTGATAATATTATATAATAAATATGACGTATATCGACTTAGGTAAATTGGATGGATTAGTATTCACAATTACTTCATTCCCCGTCCAAATGCACCATCATAAGTATGATGTACTGTATCGTCCTATAATATAGTAAGTCCAGTAATGAATAATTGGTACTGGTTATTCACGATTATTCTTCTTTCAACAATATATTATGTGTTGAGTTGGTTGTTTTGCTCGTGTATACCTTGCTGTGGGTTGAACCCATAATTTAAACGAAGATGGTAAAGGAGAGTTTTAATGATTCGTGGAGATTTAAGTTATGACTGCCGATGAACAATACACCCAGAAAAAACTCACATATATACTGCAGATCAGATAACATCTTAATTTTTAGTAAGGCTTACACTTACCTATGTCAACATATGTAACGTTAGTAGGGAACATGATGCTTAACTTGATAACTAACAGGGTTAGATATAAGTTATTATATTAACCTAATACAGCTGATGTTTCAGATTATTGGAGCTATGTGAATACTCTACCTTGAATAAAGATAACCTTAAGAAAAGTAATTGCTACACCAGTCAGAAAATTCACTAGAAATAGGTTGTGGAAACCAAAATACTGCACTTAAGGAATATTATGGTAACGAGTAAGTGGAGAAATGTGCCTATATAAGTTATATGGGAACTACCAGTTGTGACCTAGAAGGTGAAAGGTGGGCATACTGAACTTAGAGATACAGCAACTGAGCATGGTGATATGCAATATTAGGTGTACAGATCATTGATAATCCTTAGATTAGGTGAATCTTAGTAGATGTAGATAAACTCACAGTTTATCAGTTGTAGTTAAAGTTCTGGTTAAATGAATCTAGTAGTATATTAGGACACGCATAGAATATTAATTCAATAATTGATCAGGGACTGACAACCCGTCAATTCCTTTGAGGCTGGATATCTGAGTGAGGAAATATTATCTATATATATTTTAGGAGTTAAAAACTCATCATAGCCGTGATGAATAACAGTAAGGGATAACTCGAATAGAGATGCGTGTGCGAAGAGACTCAACTATGTCAACTGGTATTAATAACATAAGCGTATGCTCGCTTGTTACATGGCATCATTGCTGCATACGTCTACTGTGCCAATCTTTCATCTCATCTGTGTCCATACTATTATACTTGACATATTTAATATTGTTCAATTTGATCCTTTAATATCATACTAAATTACTGAGCAAGATTACTAGTGGAGATAAGACTTATATATTCTCGAATGTACATGATATTGTAGTATGAATTATGATAATGGTATTATATAAGTGAGAGAAAACCTTCGAATAATAATTACACTTGGAACTCTTCTTATTTATAATCTTCTAGTATTAACGATATGATATAGTAGAAATAATAGTACGTATTTACATAACAGCGTTTAATGAAAATCACACACATTATAGAATAGAATAGAGCGTCTCACCTTAATTACTTGTAGATCACATAAAAAAGTGATAATAGATACTAACAGGAGTGTTTCGAGTATTCTCCGATCAATGGGCTCAATTATCTATCCTATACTCAGTCATCATAAAATCATTACAAAAAGTATAGTTATCTACTCCATAATTTTAACCCGAGTGACAATCTCTTTGCTGTTATTAAAATATAAGATTCCTAGGTAGGCTATGGAGATTCCCTTTTTTTTAATTTGATTTGAGATAATCAAAATCACACCCTACGCTAGAAAGTGCGGGGTGTAGTAATTAAAATCATGCGATCCATTCTTGAGAACCACATCTTGATCCTGGTGTTCTTTAGTTTACAATAAGTCGTTTACGACGTACTAGTACGTAAACCTTATTTGGGTCTCACGACCCTCTATAGTATTTGTAACTGATGTACAATAATTTACTCCACATATTCATTTTGTGGATCTCTATATTATCACAAATTAAATTTCATAGAGGATTAATTTGTGCTAATTGACCCAGTCGTGGCATACTTTCTCTAGCAAATGCTATGTCTTTGAAAGTCCCCTATGGGCATCAATAAACGATTGCTAGAAGTTTGTCTTAACTGCCCTTCCTAAATACAAAATACAGCTCATGGCAGGCTGACTGGTGAGACGTGGAGTGTGATTAAGGGTTTCAGTGCTCAGATGACAATCAGAGGAGACATGCCATAGCCATCTTTTCTGAATGGAAAAATATAGATGTTATTATATAGTAATGAGAAACTGATTCGCAGAAGTTCGTTCATCCCATTCAGTTGGATTTTACAAAGAACTATAGCATTTAATGATATATTGAATCAGACTTTTATATGGTGAACGTAGCTAGTGTTAGGGATAATATATTTATGCGAATACTGAGCGCTTACGGGGTAGGGGTAGGAGGGGCCTACTAAGGGTAGTAGGTAAAAAAAATACTCCACTTTTACATCATGCTAAACTGGACCGAAGGAGGTAGGCCAATATATAGAATAATTTTAGTACTTGGTTATACGGTATAGTAGTAGGACTATATATAATATTTCGTAATGAGTGGAGATGTTTTACTTACTCATGCTTGTACGTGTATGATTCTGAAGCAGTGCGTGTTGAAAGGTTCTGGGTAAGTTCTAAATTATTATTAGGATGGTTTCGCAAACCTTCGCTAACTTATCACTTGCATGAGGGTCAATGAGTAATTTTGAGATTTGGGAAGTTAGTGTGGGTGGAAAGAAAATGGGGGGACACTTTCGGAAAACTGCAAGTGAATAATGGACATCTGCATGTGTATTTAAAGAGCTTAGAAGCGACAGCACGAGACTAAGCTGTGATTTCAGTTAGAAAATGTGTGGAATCGGAACGGGTAAATTCCACACTTCGGAAAAGTTGAGTGTCAATTAAAGGGACTTGGCAATATTTTTAAGGGATTGCGCGGGAAATATTGTAAGTCTCAGGATAAACTGCAACGGAGAAGTCCATATGTGACGCACTAGAGTCAAACGTTTGGACACTTACGCTAGAATGTCTAACATTGAAGGGTTAAGTGCAATGACAGAAGAGAATGTTTTTTGCTTTTGGCATATTAGGCAGCATCGCACATGTCGGAAACACGTTGAGATATGGCTTACTTCGCGGATGCCAAAAGTAGTTGTAAAGTACAGCTTTGAGAACAAGAGTTTTGTATTCCGCCCTAATGTGGTTATAGAATCTCCGAGCGTATAATAGTATAGAAAAAATTATGAAGGCCTCTCTGAAAACCTAGGTTGCTGCAAAAGGAAACTCGAGAAGAGAGATGCGTGAGACTAAAGAGATCTAATGATCTCTATAGAAGTGTACGGCTTTAGAAGTTGCTGTAACAAATGGGCTTGTTATGAATGAGTAATAATTAAGTGTTCCTCACGACTGTCACAATGTTAGTCATAGTCCCGCGAAATAATTAGTAACCGATTTACTCACTTAATTTTATATTAAAGCGTGATCCGAAGACTTTAGTTTATGCAAAGTGGTGTTAACTCAGAGCTTGTTAGATATTATTTTAATTTACCCTCCGTAGTTGTAGTTATTCAAATTGAAACGTGTATATCAAGTTTTTTGTTCAGAGATAATAGCTTTATATAGCTGTCCGAATTCAAGGTTAATTATCGGCTCACAGATCAATGATGAGTTAGTTCGTCGCGTCAAGATTCTAACCTGAGGGACTTAATATAGCTATTGTGAGAAGTACTCAAGTGAGTAATATTAAAATGTTGATTGATTGTAATGTGAGGGTGTATTTGAAACCGTTTTAACGGAGTTCCAGTGGCGTGGTTTTGGTAGGAGCAATTATCGTTGTTGACTTCAGAGTGTAGAAAATCGTGAATACACATTTGAAACCTATAAGCTGATTGGTAAGGTGCAAGGGTAGGTGAAGGATCATGGAGTCAGCCACAAGAATTGAAATTATATCTTCTAGTAGTTTTATTGGCCTATCATAAAAAAAGTGCGCAAACAGTCTCACATGGGCAGTTCTGCATGGATACCAAACAAAGAATTAATTATGAGGTTAAGCTTAAGTTGCAGCGTGTGTTAAT
Source organism: Trachelipus rathkii (assembly GCA_015478945.1). NCBI lineage: Eukaryota > Metazoa > Arthropoda > Malacostraca > Isopoda > Trachelipodidae > Trachelipus > Trachelipus rathkii. The sequence continues at coordinate 34,644 of JABUQX010048808.1, read as the reverse complement.
CAAGTTGTATTTTCTTCAATGACGTTGTATGTGATAACGAAAATACTTGTAATTAGTTACATATTGGCAATACTATTTATGATAATTAGTGAAAGCGTGTGTAAAATAAATGGAGTGAAAGTGACTTGGTTTTAATATAAATAGCGGATAAGCAGCCGATGTGTAATGTCTCTTGGATTATTCATTTTGTTATGGATAAGGTTATGAAAGAATTTAGAAAAGTTGACGGACAAGCAAGGGCAAGGTTGTATTACGGTTTCCAATTGTATGAAAGGAGGGATTGTACGTGTTCATGTGTGCCAAAACGCACTGAGTGATGGCGCTCTACACTAAGGTACTCGAGTTGATGTAAATGCATGAAATTCACTCTATCAACAAACCATCGTATAATCCTTACGAGAACTAATTGGTAGACTCACCGCCGCCACCACGTGAATCAACTAAAATCCATTTGTAAACCTGTCACGTTGAGATTCGTTGCGCATGATTTTTCTATATAGGTCACACGGAGTTGAAACAAGTCCAAGACTGGTTGTAAAGGGTTTGAAGATGCAAAAATATGCAGAGATCTATGGAACACAAAGTAAATACTGTATAATGCTTTCTAAGCAAGTTCCGTATGCTTTGTATTCCTGGGAGGACTCTCTAATTGTTCCCATTTGGAGTAGTCTTATCTAATCTCATTGGTTGTGTGTTAAGAGTGTCTCATAGAGTGTGTATTGTCAACAACATATGGTCACAGAGTTGGTTCATTGCGCAATACTGTGATGATATAACTACATAATCTTGTTTTCTTGTTACATATCAACTGATCATTAGCGATTATAGTATGAGGAAAGGATTATCGGAAGAGCCAAAAAAATTGTGTCTGATCTGGCTTGAGTGGCATGACTGTTAAAAGTCTACCTATCTAAGTTCAGAATGGGTGAATGCTATATGAATTCTGTGCTGGGAAGGCTCTGGAGTAGAATTTGTTAGAAGTGCACTCGTCACACGAGGGTACATTAGTTAGGGGTATCTCTGTATCTGATGTGGCTACAACATTTATAGGGGTCTTTATCGTGAATTATTGGATTAAGAAGAAGAATGTGTATTGTTCGAATTGTTTTGAGAAAGAAAGTGTTACAGCGCTTAGTGTAACAGAAGGCCTGTGTGAGGAACTGAGTTGAGGCTGTAAATGTGGCTAGAAATACAGCAGTTCGTAGCAAAGCGTTATGTGGTTTGTTATGATAGTTATGTACGGTGAAAAGATTAAAGTACATGCGTTTTCATGGCTTACTTGTGTTGAACAATTCGTCAAGGTTAGCGGAGTTTCCTGCAATGTGGGTCCCTAATGTCTCAGAAAAAGAGAATTTGACTACAACAATAGGACGAATTGACAAGTGTCATTAGGAGTAGGTTTGGTTTTGTGTGTGAGATGTCTATTGTGTTGTATATTGCCCTACAATTCAGCACGTACATCCCCCTTTTTCTACAATAGGCACAAAATAAACGTGGCATAAAACCAGCATAAGGGTAATAAGCACAATTCGAATCCCATGTGAGGTGAGATTACTAATCGGAATTACTCACAGTAAGTCACATTGCACGCAGCCGAGATTGGTTGTTTTTAGTGTGCTTGAGGTGTTGGCGAAATTGACTATTAATTCTCTCTGCGAATGTTGATGTTGACATTACAGAAATTGTCCGTGGAGAGTTGTTATTTGTGAGTTTACATGCTCGGATTGTTGTTTTCTATGATGTTGTATCTCCGTGAGGTGGTGTGAGAAGGAACACCGGCCTTAGGACTTGACGCTCTAGGAAGATGAAGATTAGATTTCATTTTGTATTTGGGTCTGTGAATGGTTATATGCTGTCTGGGCGACTTACTGTAAGGATCGAGGGCATTTTTAATTAGCGAGGTAATCTCGTAGAGTCTTTTGCCACCGACTCAGTAGAACAGTAATCGGTTATGTCTAAATTTTATCATTAGTAGAGATTGGAATGGTGTCTCGACTAGAACTTATCTGGAAAATCAGAGTTTGAGTGAGATCCAGAAGGGCAAGAGAGGCTGAGTAATGAGGTACGACTTTCCTGAAAGATCACGATCAAATTTGGCAGCTAATAGTGACTCGACCAACCTGTGCTCCAAGCGCATTGACACATCGCTCCACTCACCCATTGTATTCGATATGAAAAAACTCTCATGTATTTCTTTAGGGTGCTTGTCTGCAATATATTCACTCACTGCGTTTCTCATGATCAGACAACTCTAGTGAAGGATGTAGAAACCTATCCTACACAATATGTGGTCTGCTGATCATTTTTAACAGAGAAAATTGTGTGTTCTTTATTTACAAGGTGTGTAGCACTTGTGTACGCCTTCTTGGACAAGGATGTTCTAGCCGAAGAGCGGGAACATACGGATAACTTTCGCCTTTGGTACGATATTGCTGTTAAAGGCTTGAGTTTGTTTACTTTGCTTCGTAACTATTTGTATAGATACTATTTCCTTACGAAAGTCTTTCTTCTACGGTTTCATCTCCATAGCCTCCAGAGTGAATTGATTGTAGTCTACTTCATCTAGACCACCCACTAGTTAGTCTTGGGGTACATCAGAAGGCTTAACTAATAGATTCATTAAAGCTGGAAGGAGTAGACCTTATTCAATAGACGCACTGATGTCGTACTAAATTAATGATAACGTAGCCATATAACAACTCAATGATGATGGTGCTTATATGGATTAATTTTACTGATACTGACAATACATAGTTTCTACAAAAGTATCGGCAATATTAAACAAACCATAAAGTTCATATCCGACTACCTTACTTATTAAGTCTCAAAAATAGTTGAGTTAATGATATTTCAAGCACTTCAGATGTTTGGAAATGTTATTTTGTAGGAGTCTAATTTCTAGACTATAAATAAGTACAGTACCTGGGATCAATCAAGCGTAGAATTTCTCAGAATTTCTAATAGATATTCCAAATGTATGAAAAAAAGGTGATTCACTCAACAAATGTTAAGATATATATATAAGTAAATGCAATACCCTGCAATCAAATTTAAAAAATAAAATACCCCATGATGTATTTTCACCATGCTGGGGATTCGATCCTGGACCCAGCAGGGTGGTTGGTACACTACGATACGTAGCGATGTAAGCGTGGTTTGAGAACATACATGGACTCAACTTCATCGAAGAACATATATAGAATTAGAAAATACAAGTGTTCAAAAAGTATAGTGATAAGTAACTGAATCAAGTGAAGTCAAGAGCTGAGTTAGACTACCCCGCATTTTCTCATCCGCGACCAGTGGTAAGTCTGGGTGGTCGGACAAAGCCCGGAAGATACTCGTCATCGGAAGTAATGCTTAACTGCATTGGACCAGTAGAGTATTCTCGGAATTTCATTCTTTTTGTTGTCCGTACCAGGCACCCTTACTGGTGAATATAGGTTCGTGCTAGTTGGCGTTTAGAAACAAAAACTCTGGCACAGAATCTCCGAATACCGCCCTGTGCTGATAAAGCGGTTATTCCAGGACTCGTATGTCAAATTAAAGGCCTGCAGGCAACTCGGGTGAAGAGTCGGTGTGCTATGCTCGAGGTTCATGTAATAAATGTTCTGCTGGAGTAGCTCTAAAAAGCAGGAGCTAGTGGACAACTGGAGACATATAGTTATTGCTCATCTTGAAAACTATTGGTGAAATTCACAAGGTATATAGTACCTAAATCTATTCATGTGGAAAAAAATATTATCATATTATCTCCATTCTCGAGATATTTATTCATATGTTATTTGATACTATGGTAGTGAGAGTGGTTAAGTTACATGTATTAATGATATAAGAGCTAAATTTATTTATGCGGAGGGTGTCGTAAATTGTCGGTATGGACTACTGATATTGAAATTGTGCGTCTGCGTATTATCTCACTCAAACGCACTATTGTATATTCTTTAGCTGTGATTGATACATATATAATTTGTGACTAACTTACGTATAAAAATTTCCTAGACAATATTCAGTTTTATGAGGTAATATCGTGGAAAACTAACGCCATATATGTGATATATACTAAGTGAGTATATTACTCTTCCACTTTTCGCGAATACTCTATTGGATTATACTGATATACCTATATATATATATATATATATATATATATGAGTGCTATAATTGGGTAGAGCTGTAGTGAGAAGGGGTTGTTACACAGTCTCACACTTTTTTTTCACTCTTCTATTGAATAGGTAAAACCTCACTGTGAATAACACTTATGATAAGACTTTTGCGTTTTTGATTAGAATCGAAGTGCCTTGTCCAAAGTTTCAGAGAAACTTATTAATCATACTTTGGACTTGTAAAAAAAAACTAGCATACAGAACGCACTGGCAACCTCACTCCTGTTGTCACCTTTTGTACCACAATTTCGCTCCCTCTTCTCTCTCTCTCTATCTCCATCTTCTCTCCTCTCCTCTTTACTCTCTCCTGCTCTCTCTACATACCCTCCACTCTCATTTCTCCTCCCTTTCCCCTCTCTCTTACTCTAGTCTATCTCTCCTTTTTGATAAAAGCTTGGGTTATCACTGACTTTTCAATCTCTTCATTACTCCTTTCATACATCTCTTTCCTCGTTCTCTCTCTACTCTCTTCTGCTGTCTCGTAAAAGACATCACTTCTCCACTTTAATCTCTACTCTCTCTATTTTCATCATCATCTCTCTCTCATCATCTCTCTCTCATTATATTACTGAAATAATATTTCTCTCTCTATTATTCATATCTTTATATTAAAGTGAGATCTGCACTTTCTGCATTTTGTACTATTACTTATAATTATTGATAATCTTACGTGGAGCTAATCTTTCTGTGTTGGAATTGAGTAAAAGATACTCATTTCTCTCTCTCTCTTTCTTCTCTCTCTCTCTCTTTCTTACTCTTTTTCATATACTTCATAACTCTCACTCTCTCTTCTATACATCTCTCTCTTATCTCTCTGGTGCGTTGCTGCTCGTCCGTTCTATCTCTCTTCTCCTGATCGATATCATTCGATCAAAATAGAGTTCTAATATGACTATCTCGTAGATTCGGTTTTAACTAGAATGTATATTTATCTAAACCTCTCCTTAATATACTTCACTTATACTCATAGAACCGCAGTTTTTTTTCTTTTTTTTCAGTTTTTTTTGTTTTCCTCGCAAAAAATTTTTTGACAAAGCGATTAAGAGGCCGGACAGATAAAAAAAGAAAAAAATTAATGAAGAATTAAAAATTAAAAAAAAATTTTAAAAAAAACTTAAACTTAAGAAAAAAAATATTTCAATATTATTAATCTTAGATTTCAGGAAAAAGTAGGTTTTTTTATCTTTTTTTTTTAATTTGTTCACTTTTAGTTTTATATTTACGTCATATTTTTTATATTCATCATATCACGGCTTATTGTATATGAGAGATATAAACAAAGTTACTTACGGCGAAGGATGTTTAAATGACAACAGTATAAGCGATACTGTAGAAATAGAAAACTAAGACATCGTTGAGAGGGAGAATTGTAGTTGAAGAGTTTTTAGAGTCGACTTTCACAATTTTTCAATGAAAAGTTCTATCCAGATAAACAATAATAGAATTGGAAAGATTAAAACGAAAGTCATCACTAGAAACACAAAAAGGTGCAGATTTGAGATGAGTAAAAGAACTGAGTGTTAACCCATATGTATATCGTGTATAAAGATAGATTAATAGCTAAAAAAGGTCGTTAATGGAAATAAGAATAAAGTAAAAGATAAAAAAGAACAATAAGGGCATCCCTATTGACAAAGATGGAAAAAGAAGTGGCAACATTTAGAACGGCGGATATTGAGAAATTTGAGAGAAAGCTAGGTTTAAGTAAGTAAATAGAAGGTTGATTGAAGTCCAAAAGAGCGAAACTTGGAGAGTAAAGTCGTTTACCTTTCCTTGTCTAAGACTTTTGATCTGTCAAGTCCCTAATGTCAGTAAACCAAATATCAAATAGATTGGAAAGTATATCACTAGCTATTCTCAAGCGTCGAAAGAGTGACCGATGATAGGGGTGAAGTGAATAGGATTCCATATATCATTAAAGAAATGATAGCTGCGAATGGTTTCAAAGTTTTTAAATTCAAATCAAGTGAGAGCTCTAGGGTGATAATTTAAAGATTCAGAGGCACTACCATACTCCTGTATAAATTGAACATATAAGCTCTTCTAACTCTCTCTGTATTGTTCTATAGAAGTATATGTAATTAAACAAGGGTGGGAGCCCGCTCAGAAACACTTTTTTGAAAAGTCGGTGAGTGATGCTATCTAGGCTTATTGCCTTTCTAACGTTCAAGATTTCTGAACCTATGCGCCAGATCAAATTTAACCCAATACAAGGTATGGGATACCTGCAATGAAGAAGAGATGGGGAGGATTTGATTAAAAATGAAATAAAAACTACCAAGACAGTAACACCCACTAAACATAAAGACTATTCATTAATATCTGTACTTAATCGATACCTAATACTGAAACCAATAGTTTTAAAAATGTCCAAATTATAATAAATGTTATTCTCTATCTTTCTCTCTTTCTGACACACAACTTGCTAATTTTATTTTCAAGGTAAGCGATACAGAAGAAGTCAACATCGCAGATATTGGATACATCACAAACTTCACAAAAATTTTAGAAAGCACATCGAAAAGGTATTTAGTATTCATTGTGGATACTTTTTATAAGAATTCTCTCTCTGCTCTCTCTTCTCTCGCTCTCTCTCTCTCCCTCTCTCTCTCTCAATCTCTCTCTCTACTCTCTCTCTCTCTCTCTCTTCTCTCTCTCTCTCTCAGCCCTAAGATATATATATAAAATTGACGTAATATTATTAGTAGTAAATAATTATATATTTATATATATCAATTATAAATTAATATAATATAATATATATTATATATATAGATTATAATATATATTTTCCATATATTTAATATTTTTATTTATTTTGTAATATATGATTATATAATAAATACTACTATATATATTTTCATAATTAGATATATATATATATATAAATAATTATATATAATATACTATATATATAGTTATATATATATAACCATATACTTATTTAATATATATAATATATATGTGATATTATATAT
>JABUQX010048808.1:0-20000 GCA_015478945.1 Trachelipus rathkii | reverse complement strand
GTGTTTTTCAGATTTATTATGATGGGTTTATTGAAAGAATTCAGAGGTGTGGGTGAAGGGGATGGTGTTTTAGAAATATTATTGGAGAATGGAAAGGAGTCGGAGGGTCGCCATCTATTATATACATGATATGGTTGGTGGTGGAGATTCTGAAGATGAGGGTTTAGAGCGATTCGCGTAGAGAGATATTGGCAGTGTGTAATCGTGCAAAAGGAACTGTGGGTTTGAAAATAACGTGGATGATAGTGCTATAGGTTATGGCTAGTGAGTGGGATAACAATCCTCGGTTATTGTAAAGTATACTATGTTATTGAAATGGGTGACAGCAGGCTAAGTAGAACAAGTGTCTGAGTTTAAATACTTAGGATATATGTAGGATGAAAAAGGAAACGGATGACAGAGTGTAGTAGGAAGTTATTAGTGGTATGAGGAAGGTGGCTGGTGAAATTATATCGTTGGTGGATGTAAAAGGTACTAAGGTCTGACGTGCGCCAGGGTCTTGATTAGAGAGATGTTGTATAATGCGTTAATGTAAGATATTAAGTAGTGAAACTATGTTGTTTGGAATAAATGATGGGTATAGATCTAAAATATACAATGTTTCAGAGGACAATCTTAGTGGGCCGTGTTAGGCTTGTTAGATAAGAAATTGATTAAATATGTAGGAATATAAGATACATAACGATAAAGAATTGTATATTGTGGTTGTGAAGAAAGGTAATAAATGAGTAAAATAAATTTAAAGTTTGCTCTGAGATGCGTTTTTTTAAAGTGGAAAAGGAGTGGATATTGATTGAGCGGACTGATTAAAGGCAGATGTATTAGTGGTGTATGTGATCTGAGACAATGGATTCCTGGCTGGAGAGACCGAAAGAAAGTAGAAATTGAGTCAAAAGTAAAGGAATCTGCCATGGAGAGAGGAAATGTTTAGGTGTTGCTGCATAAGACAGTGAGTACTGTAATGTCGGTGGTTTGGTTGGGGGGGAGTCTGACCGCTGATCTTTTTGTCCGTGGAAATTGCGTTTTTCAACGGGTAACTTAGGATTGCATAATGTCAGGGTTTATCAGTCTGTCGTCGATCTCGAAGAGATCGAGCTACTATAACTTTTAGTCCATGAGAGAGCGGCGTTGGGTAAGTCTCCATGAGGTGTAATGGCTCTTGCTGAGTCATCGAAATTCGTGCGTGTTTTCCCGGTTTGGTCTATACCTCAAAATCCGGCTGATCTGCGTATAGTCTTGATGTGGCACTCAATGGTCTCCGATTTACGCAGAGAATGGAAAGTCTGGCTGCCTATATCACGTGTACGTCCAAGAGTAGAGTCTGGGTTGCCTTGGGGGATCTGTATGCAGATCCGGGGGACTGACGAGAGTGCTGGTGACATAGTCGCAGGTTGGACCGCGTTCTGCGGTGACCTGGTGGTCTGGGCCGTGCAAAACCGTGTTCTGGCTATGTGTTGTGGTAGTTCCGGAATATATGGGAGAACAGTCCAGTGGCGGTTATGGGAGTTATTCTGTGAGTGCTTTGTCGGATTTTATTTTGGGCAATCGCCTCGCCTGGCTCTATGCTTATAATAGATAGTCGAGGAGAGCCCCTTACTGGCCGCCGACGAGGGAAAATGTAAGGAATACAAAGGTGTCTTTTGAAGCAAAATTCTGGCTCGTATAAAGCTCCTGCGAAAGTGGGTAAGGTTGAGTCGATTTGGCGGGCTTGGTATGGATAAGGTGCTTAGGAAATATAATCGTGACGGGAATGGAGATTATGACCTTATTTGAGTAGCTATACATGTTGTCTCACTCTTGGGATCACAGCATCTACTAGAATGGCTGTGAGTCTTGATTTGTACTACGAGGTATCAGGACTCTATAAAATTAAGGTTAATTACACACTTATTGGTTTTGTAATTCCTTGATAGGACGGTGGTTAGTCACACGTCTAGGCTTCGTTATAGGAATTTGGCTTCGTGAGCGATCTCAGCGTCTACTTAAGGTGGATAACCTATTTACTATATTCATCTGGTGCAGGATAGGAGTCTTCTTATAATTGGTTAAACATTACTGGTTTACTAGGTGCTATAATTGTGAATTGCGGTGAGTGCGTGATTGTTACGCTGTTTTGATGCTGATTCGATGTTCAAGTAACTACTATTAATCTGATATCCTACCTGGTCTTCGGAAAAGTCGTGGATGAGACACTCAGGCACGGCTGGAACTCTAACCCTCTACTGTGGCTCAGAACTAAGAGAAGTGTGTGGATCTGGTAAGACTACCACTGCGCGGGCAGTAACTGTTGCAATTAAGATCTAAAACCGCTGCCGTTCCAGGGAACAAAGACCGAACCCGAGGTCCGCTTTGGGCGGGCACCCCAGTAATGGCCTCTGCCGGGTCTGTATCAACCCATATCGGGTGGAGTTTTGCAGTGGCCGGCCTCCTACGACTTTTTTCACCCAAAAATGAGTTCATTTGTCCGATTGATGCATGACGGGTTTGGTACTAGGAGTGAGTAACGCCACTTACCGCCACCAATGACGTCATGCTTAAGTGACGAGTCTAAGATGAGAGAAAAAAAAAAATTTTGTGGCCCACCGGCCAAGCGATGACCCCTACAGGGTTCCACATTATTGACGAGATGTAATTGTGGAGGGCCGTCGTGGTCCCTTGAAGCATCTAGGGGGATTTTCCGATACGACAAATATCTCACAATAAAGAGATTAAAGGGCAGTAAGGCTGGGCTCTACTTTTCTAAACATATGCATCATTTTCTTCTTACTTACGTATTATCGTTGTTTTCCTAGATGCATTGCTACGCACTAAACCCCCAGTCTTGGTGAAGAGAATGTGGGGTGATGATGATGATATAATGATGATGATATGATGATGATATGATGATGATGGATATGATGATGATGATGAGATTGATTGATGATGATGATGATGTATGATATATGTATATATTTTGTTTATTAATATATTTATTTGTATACAAAGCGCTGATAAGTTCATTGATAGTAGAAACTACGTGTTAAGACATTAGTGAGTTTTGTGACCAGGTTCCCAATCATGGTTCAGGTGGTGAGAATGTTGAGCTATTCTCTCATGGGTATGGCTTACCCTGCTCGAGATGTAATTGAGTACACCCCTTCCTTCAAATAGGGCTACTTAGACTGTGTGAAAGCTGGTTGTTTATCTTCATATTTTAAATATATATAATATATTATATATTAATTATTATTATTAAGGATTAAAGTAAATAAAATATATAATGGTTAATAATAATAAATATTATATTTATATATAATTGGTTCGAATAATACAATAGCCTATATATGCAAGCAAAAATGATTAGTTTTATTTAAAGAAATTTAATTGATTAATTTTATTAATTATTTATAAATATATTTATATGAATTAATATTTCATTAAGTTGTTAAATAAAATGCACGCAAAGGCCCTTGAGATCAAATATTATATTACACGTTTGCGAAGAGTAACTTATGTTTCTTATTATTTAACCTCTCATGATATATTTATGTGTGCAAAAACGAGAGGGTAGATTGATACTTAATATTATAGTAAAATACGTGGTAGAGGAATTAAAAAACGGAGTAAATTAGTTGACTTCATTAAAGGATTATTATAATTTATAAAAAACATTCTAGTAGAAATTAAAAACGGAGAATAGTAACCTCAATAAATAAAGTTTATAACATAGCTGGTACATAAGCGTGCATGCTCATGCAATAGATCTTCAGACTTTATATTTGTGTTACAGTGTTTTTTTATTTAAATAGGGGAAAAAGGTTTGAATTATTTTTTAAATAAATATAAACAATTTTAGAGAAATTAAAAAAAAGATAATGGCTAATAATTAAGAGATATCTGTAATAAATTTAATTATAACACACCAACTAGAGGGAATTATTAAAAACAGGAAGAAATATAATAATAATAGTATCAATTAAATAACCAATATGAATAGTAGTGCACTAATCATTATTTTGGAAAACTATAATATTTAAGGTTATTCACGTAATCAATTAAATTCCTTTCATCTAAGAGGATTCATTAGACCTTTTTCAAGATAAAGCTGATAAAAGTGACTTCAACTATCAGATTTAAAATAATGCTAAGTAGGTTATGTGGTATGAGGTTAGATCTGGTCGGAAATTTTTTTTATGGTTATTATTTTAAAATCTGTGAAAATTTTATTGATGATAATCTAGTCATTCAAGTTTTTGATGTAAGGATCAAATGAAATAACTGTGACTCAGGTATTATAATTAGTATTGAATTGTAATTTTGAAATAATAATTGAGATTTTAATGTTAATTTTTCATTTACTAAGAATTACCTAAAATTTTTTTAGGATGAATGTGTTGTTTATATTTATTCTGTGTTGGTAAGAGTACGGTGGTAGGTAAAAGATGAATTAATGTTATAACGTTTGGTGAGTGGACAGTTCTGTGCTGAATTTATAAAACGTTGGTCCAAGCTCATTTGTTATCTCCCTTTATGTATATGTTAGCGGCAGTATGTGGCAGGGGTAAGTGAATTTTGGTAAAGCATTGTTTGGAGGTATTTTGTATTAGGTATGCTGAAGATATGTATGTTCTGAGAGGGTAAAAATAGTTATGGTTTTGAAGTTAATGTTAATATGGATATTTGGAAGATTGTTGTTGATAGGTTTATGTAGGTTAATTGTTCAATAGGCAAAATATACATAGTGGACAGATGGTGTTTAAATATTGGGCTTGTGAATATATTTGTTTTGCAATTTTTATAGGCGGAATTTATTATGGAGTGGGGAATGATTTTTTGTGAGATTTGCTAAAAGGTTATGTAGCGTAGCAGAGTGTAATTTTCCATATTTTGTAGTCGAGATAGTGAGGTAGGGTTAAGTAATAAATGAAGCGAGTGTCGCTATTGCGAGAGGAGCGTTCAGGCTTTTATGGAATGTTATAGTACTCTATGTTTTTAGTTCTTTTTGTTATGGGCAGAATACCAGTGTATAAGGTGGGTGAGAGATGAGGGGTTTTATCTACTCCTAATTACCATACAAAATTTCAACAATTACTCCTAACTCTAGATAAACAATATCACACCCTCTCATATCTCCTAGGTTACCGTGACGAATTACCCCGAACAATAATTCCGACAGAGTACCCTTTTGTAGACACTTACTTCTTGAAAGATTCCCCATTACATAAACTACCAGTATTACAGTAATGCGGCCAGTCTCCCCTCCGCACTACATACACTGGTTATTCTGGCCCATAAACAATAAGCACAAAAATAGCTACTCTAACTTCCCTATACCTGATGCCGCGTGCGGGCGGCTACTATGTCCAACGGCCACACTCCGACTTCAATACTGAAAAGAACAATATCTCTACTTCAACCTTACAAAACTCTAGAGGATAACGCCACTCCATAATGAAAATTTCGGCCTATAAAAAAGCAAAACAAAAAAAATACACCAAGGGCCTAATATCGACACCACACCAATCTACACAAAGAAGCATTCCGATTCCTGGTTTGCCCTTTGAAAGTAATCCACCACTATGCAGAACAACATCTCATAATTCGCGTATTTATTCTAAATCGAGCTCAAAAACAATACTTTTTCGCTCCAAACACACCCTTCAGGCCCCTAAATACAAAATCCCCCCAAAACAATGCATTTACTAAATCCCCTGCCACATCTGCCCTTCCATATACATAGGAGAAACAAATGACCTGGACCGACGTATAAATCAGCACAGAACTGACCTCACCAACGGTAACATTAATTCATCTCTTACCCAACACCGTACTCTTAACCAAAACAGAATCAAATAATAAACAAACACATCCATTCCTAAAAAACATAAGCCATCCCAAAAAAGGAAAAAAATTAACTGAATCTCTGTCGTAGACACTTCACATACCTCACAAACTTGAATAAAGAATAGCGCCCCCGACCTCATCGGTCACTCCTGGATACAGTCGTCACATTTGAACTAACTCAACAACTCGTTGTGTCCATCAAATATTTCCAGCTTTAGTAATATACCAGAAAAAAATCCGACCAACTAAATCTCTCAGCCAATACCTGTTCAGTGTGTAAGTCTAATGAATTGAATAGTTCACTTGCCGTGTACTTGTGAATGAAAGTGTACAATAAATTGGTCTATAGTGATTCTCTCTTCAGTATACGAAAGCTTGTTTTTTACCGGCTGAGGCTGTAACGGATAACTCTTAATAATGTTGAAGATCTATTCGGATAGTTGCCCTAAGTTTTGTTTTAATTGAGCCATTGCTTCGTTTTTAAATTCCTCTTCTAAGTGTGGCTTCGAGTAAATATCGGAAGGTCTCTTTAATTGGGGCAATTCTCGTTTTTAATTCCTCTAAGTGTATAAATATTAATAAAAAATCACTCTCTTTCGCTTATTAAAGAAAAAAAAAAAAAAAAAAAAAAAAAAAAAAAAAATCAATTGAAAAAAAAAAATAATAAAAGAAATTAAAACAAATTAAATGTCAAACTTAAAGAAAAAAAAAAAAAACAAAAATACAAAAATACATATATATAATCAAATAGATAAAAAAAAAAAAAATACATACAAATAATAATATAAAATAAAACGTACTGCCATACCACTTAAATAATGTTCTTCCATCTGATTAGGTCTTATGTTTCAACTTATAATAGCCATTCTTCCTTGTTTATTAATTCTCTAAGTGTTTATAAATTTTAATCCACTTCAATGAAGCCATTTTTCTCCGTATTTTTAAGTACCTCTAAGTTGTGCTTATAATCACTCTCCGTTTTGCACCACTAACTTACGAAGTGGTAAATAAGAAAACTATAATTTTTAAAAAAGTATTATACCATCCAAGCCAAGGGTTCTACATCATTATTAAGCAATCACGTCAAGTAAAACTACTATCTACACCACCACACACACACACACACCACACACAATATATATATATAATTATAATATATTTATATATATATATTATATATATATATATAATAATATATATTATATATAAATATATATATAATATAATTAATATATCATATATATATAATAATTTATATATATATATATAATATATACAGTATATAAATATAATAATATATATATTTATCATAATATAATATATTTATATAAATAATAATATATATTTATATAAGTTAATATATATATATATATATATAATAATATATATATATAATAAATAAATGTATCCAGAAGTACAACCGAGACACTGAAAGGTGACTGAGGTCGGAAAAAAAAAATATTCCCAGGTAGCCTCTATGATAAATAAATAAATGTTCTAGGGGCGAAAAATGATTTTTGGGGTCCAGGTCTATGTTAGGTTAGGCTAGGGTAGGATATTTTAGGATTAGGTTAGAGACAGAATGAAATTAATTCTACATTTGTAAATAAAAAAAAATAATGTAAATCAATTTACAGTTTTCATAACATCCTTCTCAGGATCTGAAAAAAGGTGAGATTTTTCACACTAAACAAACAAACGTCTATCCCGTATTATAGCTTTGTTTCGATAACGCGGACCTCAAATGTAGTTCCGTGTCAAAAAATTGAAAAAATAAATTTTGTATTTTCCATTTTTAATTTTCAATTTCATTTCTTTGTGTATTTTTATTTAAAACTTTCGTTTCAAAGACAATTAATTTTAATTAAATTTTAGTATTATATTTTATTTAAGTAACCTCAACCAAAATATATTATTATATTATTATATATATATAATATATATATATATATATATAGTATTTATATATATATTGAAAAAATGATATTTTCTCTCAATAAAAATGAATTTTATATAAAAAAATACATAAATTTATAAATAAATATAACTCTAAATACTATATTTATATATATATATATATATATATATATATATATATTAAATATATTATATATATTATATATATATATGTTTATATATATATAATATTATATAATATATATATATATAAAATATATAATATATTATATAATATTTAAAAAAAATATATATATATAAATATAAATAATATATATATATATATAATTATATAATACTATATAATATAATTATATATATATATATATATATAATATATATATATATATATTATAGTTATATATATATATAGATTCTTATATATATGAATAAATTCATACTATAAAAATTAATGAAATATATCTGAATATATGTCTGATTATTAAACTTGAACCACACAAGATGAATATTCGAATAGATGGAATAGACCGGGAATGATGGCAGGAATGCGTGGATCTCGTTCGCAAAGGTTTGTTGATCACTGGGTTAAGTAATACTATTATTATTATTATTAATTATTTATTATTATTATTTATTATTATTATTATTATTATTTATTATTATTATTATTATTAATATATTATATTTTATATTATTATTATCATTTATCATTATCATTATTCATTATCTATCATCAATTCATACATCATCACATTATCATTCATCCATCTAAATCATCATTTCATCATTCATCAATCTAATCATTCATCATTCATCCTCTATAACATCATATTATTATTATTATTATTTATATCTATTATTATTATTATTATTATTATATTAATTATTATTATTATTATTATTATTATTATTATTTTATTATTATTAATTTATATTATATATATATATTATATAATTAAATATAATATATTATATATATATATTATTATATATATATATTATTATATAATATAATATAGTATATATATATATATACTATATATATTATATATATATATTAATAATAAATATTAATATTATATATTATATATAATATTATATTTATAATATATATAATATAATATATATATATATATAATATATATATAAGATATTAATATAAGATCTTTAAAACTTCATTTTAATCAATTAGCTTAAAAATATTAAAATTTTTATCATGAACATGAAGAATCATACAACAAATTACAGATCTTTTACAGCTATTCTTAGCTTCAGAAAAATAATAAAAAAAATCAAATACAAGGAAGAAAAAGAAAAATTAAAAATATTTTATCAATCAAGCGATAGATTTTAATTCATATTGGAAAAGATAGATTAGGAACATAATGTTAATCGGCCTTTAATAACGGTGTCCCATACATTGTTAATGAGTATACCAGGTCATGCGTAGCAGGTAATTTTTTTTCCTTTTTGCGGCTCCGGCATTTAAAAGTAGCAAGATTAAGTACATTTGAAAATTATTCTGCTACTTCATTTTAAAATTATGAGTCTCCGTACCTGAATCCCTCTAATACCTAGTAATTTTTTATCTGTTTCCGGTTCCTTCCAGATTAATTTTTTTGGCTCCTGCTCCAATTCCACCTCAAAAATAATTCTGCTCCAGCTCCAGCTTCGGCTGTGGCTTCCTAGCCCTGGATATATTTCTTGATACTTGTGAGATCTATATAGCTATTTTTTTATCACATTATCAATATTTTCATTATTTAGCAAGCGTAAATGTACTTCACTACACGCTGTGAAGCGCAATACTTGGGTGGAGATCCATGAGCAATAGCTGCATCATAGGAAATGAGAAGCGCTGCATTATAATTTATTGGAAAACAAAGAAAGTTACTTACAGTTTTTAAAAACTAAAGGATTGAATAATTTTACGTGTGGGGAAAACAATTTGACATTGAAATTAGTAATGTATATCACATCCGCAATTAACGTTGCTGAAACATTCGCGTATAAACTTATTAAATGTGAATGTTAAGGATGTGTGAAATAGCACACTAGTCAACAAATTTAAACTTTTTATTTTTTTAAAAAAAATGAATGTGATAGCTGATTTTTACAGTATTTTTTTTTCTGCTGATTTCAAATACTTTAACATTACTTTTCTTTTGGGTATAGTTTTCTATCAATTAAAATATTTTATTGGAACGGAAAACATTTAACGGTAATAATACTGGAAATTGAGCTAAAATTATTTCTTTTTGATTTTCTTTTGTAGTTTCCAGCACTAAACAGCTATCATTTTTGGGTTTCATTTTCCTTGGTAAAGTGTTTCTATATTTGATACTTCCTGGCGAAAACGCTTTCCATGTTAGTCACTTACAGAGCCAAGGTTTGCAGAGGAAAAATTCAAATACAATGTCAGAAGTTAATTTTTGAAGACATATTATATCCAAGCTCTCTATAGTTTTGTGGTTTTGAAAGAGCTCCCTTACATTCTCTATTTAGTTATCTCCCTTATGGTCTTCCAGGAATTTGCTTACCATATTTATAAATTTTTTCCATGCAGCAACCTTAACTTCATTCAAATTTTCTTCAAATACATGATCATTCATTAGTTTTCTTATTTGTGGTCCAATAAATATACTTTTTTTCATCTTATAATCAATTTTATTATGGAATATGTAGTTCAGAAACAGGAATCCTGTGATCCATTCCTTTAAAAGTATTATTCATTAAACCTAGTTTCATGTGCAGGGTGAAGGATAATTTTTTTCAGGTGTAATATGTGCCTGAATTTACTATAATCTTCTTCCAACAGAGCTAGTGTAGCTAAGTTGCAATGCAAGTAAGAGAACGATCACTTTCAAATCTCCACCAAATCACCTTAATATTTATCACACTAAATCCTGTTAAGATTTTTCATACAACTTCTTCATGTGGACAGCCTAAGTTAGCTAAATGAATTGATGGATACTTAATTCTAGAATGAAGTAGGGTTGCATTCAAACTTTATTATTTTTAAATTAATTTAAATCAAGATACCATTTTTTTAACGATTGTGCATATGTTCCAATGTGTATGCAGTAAACTAGGTCCTCATATTGTGAGAAGAAATGGTCAAATTTAGACTGTATGTCACGAAAACACTTACTTTTAAATTATAGTGTGAAAGATCCTTTCTTTTTAATCATGATGTCAAAATTCTACTTTATTTTTTTTTAATGAATTTAAATCGAGAGTGATATCATTTGAAAATTAATCAACTGAAGCTCAGTACATATATATTTTCCCAAAAAATATGGGTCACTTATTTTCACTTCTTCACCTGATACATCTGAGCAAGGTCCGACATTAATAACATCTTAATCTTTGTCCAAGCTCCATGTTTCTGGTGGTTTTGGAATTGGAAACTCTAACGTAGGATACTAGATTTATAGCAGAGGGAAACTCTTATTATTTACCACTAAGTCTAGTCTTAACTATCAATCCTTATTACGTTATGCAAAAATAATAAATGTGCGTGGAGTGATCCTTCCATTCTCTCCAAACTAATAAAATTACAAATAGTACCTGACAAGTTAATTCAGTCAACTATGCAACAATGTAGCGCCTAAACAAAGTTAATATGAGGAGACAAGGGTTTATATTGGTCATTTATTGAAGATCCCAAATACAGTCCACACAACTTTTCATCAATGTATTTATGCTTCTTTTCTGAGACTTTAACGTGATTTTACGGAAGACAAAGCTGAAAGAGTTTAAATGATTAATGCAACTGCAATACTTATTGATTACGTTGTATATGAATAAACAATTTATAAAAATATTAGGCATTGAGAAAGAAGGAGATAGTTAAAACGAAACAGCTTGATACGTAACTAGTAGCGAAGCAAGTTGTAGCTTACTGACATGAAAACAATACGGAACTCGTATCTGTAGCTTATTATATATGATGCCCAAATAGTGTTCTTGATTTGCGTTTTTCAAGATGATGCTAGTTAGATGAAGATTAGAAGAAAGATTAGTAGGCGGAGAATGCGCACAATTGGTATCTTCGAAAAATAGAGGAAATTCACTGGTTGTGGCGAACATTTGAAATCGTCAAGAATTTAATATTCAGGAGGAAGGAAGTAAAGAGAGAGGGAGAGAGTGTGCTTTTGGTATTAAAATTGCGAAGTTATAGAGTAGACGAAGAATTGTAGGTAGTCAGTTTTTGAGTTGCTGAGGTATAATATATAAGTATATATTTAATATATTATATTATATTATCTATAATATATTATATATATATATATATATATAATACTATAATATTATATATATATATACAATATATATGAATAAACTTAAGATTCTTTCTGACCTCAAATCGATATTCAAGCTTTAGAAATATCTAAATAGTTCAAGGAAATACATTAGGGAATAATCGAGGATGGTTAACGTGGTTTGTATTTCATCGTTTAGCGTTATTGGAACGGCTCAATATATATATATATTATATATAATATAACATATAATATATATACTATGGTAAATATATATAGTGATAATATATATATTAGCTTATATATATGTATATATATATATATATATATATATATATATGTATAAGGGCCAAACTAAAGAAGTACCCGCATGATATCTCGAAAACTAGATAGGTACAAGGAAACTGATAACATATATGGAATCTGCGCGATTGAAATTTGTATGGAAAATAAAAAAAATTTACTTTTTTATTTTATTTTTTTTTTAATCTCCAAAACTACGATAGGTAGAAGAAAACTTAAAACATATATGGAATCAGCGTAAAAAAATCTTTTAGGGGGCTCGAGCCGACGGCTGGAAAGAGGGGGGACGTTTTCCATACCCCGTAGGGGAGGGGGCGGAGGAACCCCCGCGACACCCAAATACCAAAGAGTGGGGCGGTTCCGAGCGAGACCCTCCCCGCGAGGGGGTCCAAATAGCCTAACCCCGGTTCGTCCCCCAGGAGGGCCGAAGAGACCCCGACTCTTTGCATCTTCGCGGTTTACCCTGGGTATTCTTTTAGTTAAAAAAAAAAATCTTTTTAATAACATTTATTTGTATACGCTGATTCAAAAACTATGTTATGTAGTTTTCTTCCTGTACCTATCGTAGTGGAGTTATAAAAAACAATTAAAAAAAATAAAGATTTTTTTCATTTTTCCATCCAAATTTTCTTTGACACTTGATTCCACGACTGTTATTAGTTTTCTTGTACCTATCTTAGTTTTCGAGATATCCTTGCGGGTAACTTCTTTAGTGTCACCATCAAAATATATATATATATATATTAGGATATATCTGTAATATATAATATATATATATATATAATATTAATATAGTATAGTAGTATTTTGTAGTTTGGTTATATATATTATATATATATATATATATATATTATATATATATATATAAATCATATGTAAATACGAACCCGCATAAATTTTTTTTTATGACAACAATATGAATTTAAATGAGAATTATTCGGGAAATATGAATAATGTGAATAAGTGATTTTACCAGTTTTCAGCATGTGAAGTTTTCGTAAAATAATATACGATACATTAGGCTATGATGAACGTAAGAAAGATGGTATCTGAAAATAATTGAAACCAGTCCCAGGTAGAAGTAGACCTAGTAACCTAGTTAGCCTATCCTAAAGATGAGAGATTGAACATTTCCTGGAATAGAGCAAGGAATCATCCATAAGTCGTGAGGTGATTATTTATTAAACTTAAATATTATTAATTTTTTAATTAAGACAAACTATTCTAGGTTAGTCGAGGTGTAGGCATACGGACAATCAATGTAGGTATGTCTAGGCCTACGCAAGAATAGTACCGATCATAATAGGATATCAGATACGCACGCTTATTAAGTCGAGTTATACAAAGTTTGGTAGGTTTACACCTTAGGGTCTAAGCTTTTATGGCTACCACATCCATCTCAGAGGTTAAAGGCTAGAGCTCTACGGGGCAACGGACGATCCGTCTAGATTAGGTAGTACTCTACGGCTTTTTATAAGTGTAAATGTTATGTTAAAGGTTTAGTTAGGTACACATAGATTTCAGGTAAATCTTGAACATTTTGCGTCTTGACCTGTGAACGATGATAATTGCGCATAAAATCAAAGTATGTCGATTCTTGGATAAGTAATAATATATATTAATTATAGATAATATATATATAATATATATATAACTTATATTATTATATATATGATATTTATATATATTAATAATAATATATTATATATATAAATTATATATAGTTTAATCAAAGTCCAATAGGTTTGGTGAAGATTTATTATAGAGTACGAAATAGATGTGCGTTAATAAATGTTATCCAAATTATGTTAACTCATTTTGAGATTTACTTATTTGTTTGGGGTATATTATCACATAAACGAAATATATCCACGGGTAGTCCGCCCTAAAATGAATGTCAGGAGTCAGAGGTCTCTCGGCCTCTAAGTATGGACAATGGGGACTTAATCCCCCCTCAGGATATGGTCTCCTCTAAACCCCCGTTCTCTGGTTACTTTGTAGGGTGTCGCGGGGGTTCCTACCGATCATTCCCCTCGGTGAGGTATTGAAACTCCCTTTCTACTCGTCACCCAAATTCCGTACTCAGAATGGTTCCCCCTAAAAGGGTAATACTCCATTTTTAATTGGTGAACTTGTTGTACTTACATTCTAAATGTGCCGTTAAAAAGTAGCCCTAACACTTAACTGAATGCATACTGTGCCATTTATAACTAATTCCTAAATCGTATTTAATCTGATTAGACTTGTTAAATAGTATCTGCCGATTGTTATATATAGTATTATATATATGTGTATATATTAATAAATATATTGATTATATATATAGTTATATATATTATAATTATATGATATATAGATAGTATATATATTATTATATAAATATATATATAAATATATATATATATATAGGTATATATATATACCTCACCGGAAAATGTTTAAACCCAGGTCTACAACGGTTTTGGATTAAATTAACGATACATTGCACCACTTTGCTCTGGTTACATCTTTTACAAAAAGAAAACATAATGCTAAAAAAAAACTAGCAAACTCCATTCGATGTTTTGGTTAACAGTGTTGCCAACTCAAAATTCAGAAGTCACTAGATTTTATTAAAAAAAAAAGTTTGCAAAAATGCCAATATTTTGATGAAAAAAGGCCAACTAGGACGAATCAGTTTCTAATACTGCAAAACCTTAATAAAGTGGATTCGTCATAACAAATATCAAAATAGGGTCGGCTAAAATTCCATTTAAAGTTAATTCAAAATTGACCGAGCTGTTACCTGTAAATCTAAAAAAATTTGATAAATCCACACTTTACCTTAAATATATTCAAAGCAAATTCATTTATAATTTTTCGGAAAAGCATAACTGGTTATTATTTTAGGAATTTCACATATTTTTTTTCCTAAATATTTATATTTTAAATTCATTCAGCAGCACTTCCTACCTCTATCTCTTTCAAAACATTACTGAAACCAAGATGTCTGCCACTTTTATTCTGTGTTAGGTGTAGGTTGTTAGGAAGTGCTACAGTTTAACCGATCGCATACAGAAGAATATCCAAATATCGTTTTATAAGATAGAAAATATTTTTGGTCAGACGAAATCTTCAGTTAGCCCAGATTTCAGTATATAATATTTATATATATATATATTATATATAGTATATATATATATATAATAATTATATAATATTATATATATATATATATATATTTATATATATATATATATTACTCAACGTATATAATACTATATAAAAATTATATCTTAATTCTTAAATACTTTGCTTTTAATACCGTTTTTTTCTAGCATTAGAAAATAAATATATATGTATGTATATTAATATAATAAATATATAGTTATACCAATTAGCAAATATAAATTAACTGTCTTATTAATAATATATAATATATATATTTATAAGCTAGGTTATATCGTTAATAGTGCGAAAAAAATCAGTATGATTATTCCTTGACTAAATATATAGATAATATTGTGTCCAATAAACATCACAGTAAAACAAACCTCGTTTCCATAAGATTACAAGGGTAGTATATAAACCATTATATTTAAGCAGTTTAAGGTATACAATATAATAAAGTAATAGTAAGATTTGGAAAGGTAATTGAACAAATTCATTCAATTATGTAATTTATATAAGGAACATAAATACATATTGACTGCACAGTAATGATAAGTAGTATACAACAGATAAGGTACGAAGCAATGGTGCACTATGGTTATAACAAATGTTAAAAATGAGCACCCCCAGCGGCAGTACAGGCCTCTATTCTGCGACGCACTGATTGGCGGACACGTTCAAAATACCGTGTGGTGTGCCGTTGTGTAAACAAATGCGATTTATGTGAGCCCGGTTAATTCTTCGACTTTCAAACCGGTTGCTGTATAAACCAAATTTTTCAGTGTCCCCACAAGAAGAAATCCAATTCGAATTTAGGTCTGGAGACCGCGGAGGCCAAGGTTGCTTGTACCTCCTCTCGACCTATCCAACTTCGTGGATATACAGTGTTCAAATAGTTACGAGCAACTAAACTGAAAAGAGCTGGAGCGCCGTCGTGCATGAAATACATTATCGATCTTAATTGTAATGGAACGTCTTCCAGTAGTTGTAGGCAAGTTCATGTTCTAAGGAGATAATTGGCAATAAAACGGTTCTCCAGTCATAGCCTCACGCTGTTGAAAAGAATGGACCATTATCAAATGGTCGGCCAAGCAATTCTGACTTCATACATCAATTTGAAAACTAGGATGTGATGGTCTATACTGACGGCTTTCAACTATTTGCATGTGGAAGGTTGTACTCATCAGACTTCCATGTGATTGTTGTGATAGATTTGAACTATGAACGGTCTCAATGGAATCATTATAAAACTCCTATCGAAGATGTAACAAATATTCTCGGTCTGAACTAAAATGGTGATGCATTGTCTGCAATTTTCTGTATGCATCTTCAACAAAAAGCTACCTCTTTGACGAAGGAGGTAAAATCTGCTTTCGTACAAGTGCATTGCACTCCCTGGAATGTCGATTAAAGGAGTAACAGAAAGTTGATTTTCAAATACCCTTGAAAAAGAAATAAAATCGAATAGACTTACATGTAGTGTTGCGAGCAAATCTCTTTTTCTGACTTGTTATAGGACTTCCATCAAGTTGACTGGGAAAAACCTGTTCCTTTCGGTACATCGGAAAAGTAGATGACTTGTTTGGCGAATGGTCTGATATGACCCAGTTTCATTAGTAACCGTGTCGAACTTGTTTCTTAAGAGTTGCATGGAGACGTTGCAAACATAGAAATTGATGAGGGATTGACGACGATTAGGCGTACATTTCTTCATTAGAGACGCATGCTACGTAAATGAGGATTACTGTTCGTACGGACCGTAAACAAACATTGCATATCTCACCATTTCACTATTTGTCAAAACTATTTTTGAAAGATGATGAGACAAACACTTAGAACACAGATCTATGAACCGCGGACAGCGGATTAGTATATGTATACAATGAAGCGAGATACGGAAAACTAGTAAATTAATAGGGTAGGTAAGTGCAAATACAATTATAGTGAAAATGTGTTATTATGTCATGGTACGGGCGGAGATGGGAATA
Source organism: Trachelipus rathkii (assembly GCA_015478945.1). Classification (NCBI taxonomy): domain Eukaryota; kingdom Metazoa; phylum Arthropoda; class Malacostraca; order Isopoda; family Trachelipodidae; genus Trachelipus; species Trachelipus rathkii. Next base: position 2,554 of record JABUQX010048808.1, on the reverse strand, counting down.
TATTCGAGATATAGTCCCACATAAGTTCCATCACCTTGTATCTTGGAAACGAGGCGTTTTCGGTGAATGTTTATTGACACATATTATCTTTATATTTATGCAAGGAATATCAAACTAAATTTTTTCGCAATATAAACGATACACCCCGTCAGTAGATAGATATATTATTATAGATATATATTATATATATATATATATATGTATATTATACATATATATATATATATATTAGTATTATATATATATATATTATGGGTATAATAATTATATATTAATAATATAGTTAGCTATAAAAATTATCGATAAAATGTATAATAATCTAAATATAGAAAATTGTACATACAGGTATATACTAGTAATACTAGTATATATATATATATATAGATAGTATATATATATATAGTATTACTTTGTATACCATCCATTTCATGTTAGGTTTATGCCTGTCAGGTGCTACTCCTCCAGAAACTTCTCCAAAGATTTCTATCGTTCTTCAAAAGTTCGTTCACTTCTTCTATCTTCCTCTACCGTCTTGCCTCTACGCACAGCCTCCGCCACCGAATCCATTCATCTCTTCCTCGGTCTTCCTGCTGGTATCCTACCTTCTGGTCTCCAATCCTTCATCTCTCTCAACCTGCGCCTTCCCTCACTTCTGCTTTGACATGTCCAAAACCATTCTTAACTGTTTTTTCTCCACGCTCCCAAAACAGGGTGTTCCACCCCCAAGTTTCTCTGTGTCCTCTGCCAATCGCAATCCAGGCGAGGCTCGCTCCGTCATTCCTGTCTTCAGCGATACTCCTCTAATGAGCCTAAGTACACTCATTTCCGTAGCTTCTTTTCTGCTTTTTTGCCCTCATCGTATTTCAGATGTCCAGGCATTTCATGATCCATACAACAATATCGGTTCTAAGAATTGTTTTATATATTAATATTTTTAACCTCTGTGGTATGCCCTTCCTTGAGCAAACATGAGAGAAAGAGCCTATATAACATGTCGTTTCGGTGGTGAAAATTCTCTCCAATTTCTCCCTTTCAACTCGTCATTTTCTTCCTTGATCGATCAAAAATAAATCAACGCGCCAGATAAACTGAAAATCATATTTCCATTGCTGTCAAAGGCACTAATAATAATACTATCCTATGTTCACTACTAAATATTCTATCCCTCTCTCTAATTGCAAATATCAACCATAAAATATTTCCAACAGTAAATTTAATTCACCTACAATGCTATTTTCTCTTAATGGCAACAAGTTGACTTTAGTACTCTCAATTTCAATCTATTCACCAAGATTAATCTTAGACAGGATCTTGAGTCTAAACTACTGAAGTTAATCACTGCCGCATTCATCCTCGCATAAACCAAAGTTTAATGATTCAAATACCCATATATTCATTACCCGTGTAATACAATAGTCCTTATTAAGCAGTACGCTGTCCAGTGGAAAGTGCAAGGCAGCAATCAAGCTAATTAGGTGGCCACAGTTACAACTGATCCCTGTCTAAACTTACTGCCGATTTTTCACTTCAAAAATAACTTTTCTTCTGTTGTGTCTTTAGTAGGTAATAACGATGACAGAATTGAATTCACTCCTCTTAGTATCTGCAACACGGCATATCAGGGTACCTGTACATAAGCGATGTCATGTATGAGATTTTATGGCACACATCGATCTTCTAAAACTCTCCACAGTCTCTCCCCTATTTATTCTATCGAATACTTTTTCAAAGTCCTATATGAAGTGTTGCAGCATACGCGCTTTCATCATTCCACTCATATGATTTTTTCTCTGTTAGCCATTCTTCATTTGGAAAAATATCTAGGTCTGTGGTACTTTCCCATGGTCTGAAAGCTTGATCCTCCTTGCCATTTTGTCGCGAAGTCTTGTCCCCGTTATCTCGACTTCCTCATTCCTCAATCGTTGGTAATTTTCCCACAGATTCCTCTATATATTTGTGTACTTCACCCCCCAAACGTACTCACCACAATACTAATCCCTCGATAGAGTAAATTCCGCATATTCTTTTATCTCCCTTCTGTATCTGAATATTCGGACAGATTACTCTTATCATCCAATTTCTGTCTCAGCGTGATTAACTTTTCTTTTTATAACAAAAATACATGGAGAAGTTATAGAGCAAATCTTAGTTCAAACAACAATAGTTCCCCTCTCCGTTTTAGTGATCTAGTTACTAATTATTAATAAAGTCAACAATGGCGACTAATCCTGAGAAGAAACAGTATTATATCCCATTTATAAAGTATCTTATTGCCTCATAAATTCACATTCCTCAATATCTCTATTCATTCTAAGTTACAATGTATCTTGTTCTTTTCGGGGTATTTCATTCATTCCCTTCCTCCCTGTTCCTTCTACGTCAATATACCAGTCCTCGAAAATTACATAACACTCCATCTTCCGTCACCTCCTCTTCCTTTAGAAGAGGTTCTCCCTCCCTACTTATTCAGAACCGCATGCATTTCCAGTTCCTTTATTCTCCCACATATCCGTATACAAATTGGTGCATTCTTAATAATAGAAGTTGTACGCAA
>JABUQX010048807.1:67500-70767 GCA_015478945.1 Trachelipus rathkii | reverse complement strand
AGTACACCACTCACAGAGGATTAATAAATATATATATAATACTAATCTATATAATCATAATATATATATAGAATAATATATGTAATTGCTTAATATTATGAATAGATAATTAATTAATAACGATGAAAGGAAAATTTATTTGCCTATGTGTGCTAAAGGGATGATAATAAGAAATGTATGATTTAATAAGAATATACATAAATAAAAATTAATTAAACTTTTAAATACAATAAATAAAAAATAGATATATACAGCGGGGTATAAAGGAGAATGTTCTTTACGTATACCCACTACTATAATATATTAAGTATATATCTCTCTAATATACATACTTTTATCACTACCTATATAGTATACTATATACTATACAAATACTGAATATATATACTAATATATAAATTTGTTCCTTAATTATATATATTAGATACGCTTCATTTATAACTACTACTGATCCATACTAGCTACCTAGTACCACTATTACATAATACTGGCTTACACCTTAACACTACTACTTACTACTAATTCTTACTACTATTAACTATTACTACCTACTCATAACATCCTCATACTAGTACTATACCTACTACCGCATACCCTAGCTCAGCTATACTACTTTATGCTAGTCACTACCCTAGGATAGCTACCTATTACCCACCTACTGACTATATATACTTATATACTACCTCTCATCACTACTGATAGTTATATTCCTTATACTCACCTCACTATACTCCTCATACCTTAGTAACCCCTTACTATATATATCATACCGCCCGCCCGTAGCTACGGTTACTATGATACCTATGTACGCTCACTACTATAGCTCCACTACATCTTACCCTAACTAATAGGTCACTGTATTACGTATCACTTGACGTATCGATATAAGTATTATACTACCCTTGAGACTAAACAAGTAGTAGTCCCTATATATGAGGTGATCCAACAATTTAGAAGTCATGATATGACGGGCACGCAAGGCATGTTGAAACGCTGTTAGTATTTTGCGTCTCAGCAAACTCAATAATGTGAGAACAGCAATTAGACAGTATGAAGTGTGTAGAAATATCAAACACACCATCACTACTTCCGCAAAGCGTGAATTGGTACATGGAACGCGTCCTAACATTCTTCTATGCCACCTTTTAAGTACTACCGAAAAACAAACTTGTGTTGTGCATCCGTCTCACGTAGACAAAGTAAGGCTTCAAGCTAAACTTACAACAGTTCGAAAAAAAAATTAGGAAATTAAATTCAATACAGAGTATTGTTAAATCTCATCAAACCGACTCAACGCCCACAATCCCAGTGCAACAACAAATGAGAACCAAGAGCAACAACAGACGAACCAACCAACATGATCAACTCCAACAACACAACCACATCAATCTAACACAACCACACACAACAATTACACCAAGCTGACACTTGCCCAGACCGAGCACAACAACAACACACACAAAAAACAAAACAACAAACAAAACAACAACAACCAACAACAACAACAACAACAACAACAACAACAACAACAACCAACAACAACAACAACCAACATATAACAATAACTAAACCAACAACAATCAAATATACTAAACTACATATTCTACTCACTACTTACTACATATATAATTAATACATATTCAATAAACTATATATACATATCAATACATCAATAATAATAATAACTATATAATAACTAATAATAATAATAATCAAATTAATCAACAAGCTAATAATAATTTCCTAGTAAATAAATAATTCCTCTGAATTATTTTTGTTTTTATTTTATAATTCATTAATAATATAATATATAATAATAATATCAATAATATTCACCTAATAATATATACCTAAAATAATCAATTGATTAATAAATCATGTCTGAAGCTCCAACAGCCTCACTAAACTACACCACTAGCTATCAACTACACTATAAAGCGAACTAATCATATAGATATCAAACGTACTCTTTCCACCAAATTGGAATGTTGCTATGCCCGATCTTCTTTCTTCTAAACTTATTGGCATAAAATGAACTTCATTTTTTTCTGCTTACTTCAGTTAATCTATACGATAACTATATATACATTAATATAGAACAATTAATTGCCATTTGTATGTGCAATAATTGGCGAGGTAGATTACGACCATTACAAAATTTAACTGCTTCTCCTCCCAGAGACACCTCACTCCCCCCCTCCCACTTATATACCTAGTACACATCCTATAGTAGCCCCTAGTCATCTACCTCATCACTACCCCCCGCATACGCATATACCTCTCCCACCCCTTATCCTATACTACTAGCATAGCTAACTAACTACCATACCAGCTCCCATAATCCGCTATCACCCCCCTATACTAGTAGTATCTATCACTAGTCACTCAGCGTAGTACCATAGCAGCCTATACCCCTATATAGGTACAGTATAATATACTATATTCCTACTAGTATACTACTATGTACTAACCTTCATATCAGACTATCATTAAATGGCAAAATTTTTGTAGAAAACTGTACTGTGGACTACCGAGAGGTCTAAACTACACCTACACCTCAACCTAACTACACCGATAACTCCTAACCTAAACGCTAATCTAACCTAACACGCTAAGCTTACCCTAACCTACTTTCTAACCTAAATTATTCTTCATTTAATTATATACCAGTTTGTGATCAGGAAACTCAGACTTAGGGTTCTGGTTTTTACGCTATCTTTGTGAGGTGGTTGACTATATCCTCCTACTAATTCCTACAAATTCCTACTAATTCCTACAAATTTGCCTACCAGTCTGAACTATACTTATCATATTATTTCATAATTCATCAATCATACTAATATTAATATCTATATACTTATATACTAATACATAGATTCATATCACTCATAATCATTATTATAATAGCTATATATATATACTTACTACTCGTCAAAATTAATCCTATACTACTATATAAATCTATAATATTAATATATATATTCATACTATATTATATATTATACCTATAATAATACTATATATATATCTAATCTATATATATATATACTAATCAACTATCTATAACTATTCACTATCCTCTTTACAATCTACGATCATTTAATCGATGCATATGGAGGCCTTTCACCGGTACTAAAGCGCTTTTAATTAATAACCCCATATTTATATTTTAATATCATTAAGCACTTATACGCAAACAAAAGGGCTGAGGGTCCGGGTGGGCAGACCAAATGTTCGAGCTATTCTCTCTCCTTGGCGCTATAAGGC
>JABUQX010048807.1:60000-62500 GCA_015478945.1 Trachelipus rathkii | reverse complement strand
GAAATTTATTCAATTACAATAATAACAATTACGGTAAAGTTTTATGGCGAAGAAAACTTGAAAAGACGACAATAAAAACCGGGGGTTTTTTCGTGTTTTATTTCAATTTTCTATTTTTATTTATTTTTATTTTAATTTTTTATTTTTGTTTTTGTTCTTGTTTTTTATTTGCGTTTCAAAAAATTAAAAAAGACATAGAAATGTCTCTTACTACATAACGACAACCATAATTAATCTATATTTTATTCTTATCTATTAATTATAGTATCTATATCTTAGGAGAAATAATAATAATAATATAATAATAATAATAATAATAATAAATAATAAATAATAAAAATAATAATCAATAATAATAATAATAATAATAATAATAATAATAATAATAATAATAATAATAATAATAATAATAATCTCATCTTTGATCAACGAGATAGATGTTTTCTTTCGTAAATATAATAATAATAATAATAATAATAATAATAATAATAATAATAATAATAATAATAATAATAATAATAATAATAATAATAATAATAATAATAATAATAAAATAACGGCAAAAAAGAATATAATAATAATAATAATAATAATAATAATAATAATAATAATAATAATAATAATAATAATAATAATAATAATAATAATAATAATAATAATAATAATAATAATAATAATAAAGAATAATAATAAAAAAATAATAGTAATAATAATGATGATAAGTTTTACTTTTAGTTTCCAATTCACGAAATATTTTCTTAATACTATTCTAGAAAATAATTTACAAAGAAAGTAGGAAGCATATTTGTATTTATTAGTTCCTGACTGGTTTCGTCCGTAAACCTCAGACATCATCAGATATGAAACCTTATGTAAACTATCTCGCTTAAAACATAGTAACTCAGGAACGCTTGCTTCTCCGGATGTTGAATCATTATTTACGAACGTACCCGTTGTAGAAACCATAGATATTATAATTAAACATGTTTACTGTATACCATTCCATTACCATCTACCTCACGACATATCAAAAAACCATATGAGGAACCTACTATTAATATGGAGCACAAAACCCCCTTTCAAATTTCAAGATAGTTTCTACCTGCAAAAGGATGGTGTTGCCATGGCCCTACATTCGCTGACTTTTACATGTCGGAATTATAAATAGAATTTTGAAGGAAAATAACACATTCAACCCAGTCTTCTATGTAAATATGTTGATGACACCCTTGTATATTCAGGAACCCTACTGACATTCTTTAGTTTATCAACCGCTTGTAAGGGCTTTCTTGACTCAAATTCACATCTGAAGCTTCTTTAAATAATATTATTAACTTTTCAAATTAATGATGATGGAACCTTTTCTATAGGCATACATGTCAAACCAGCTGATAATGGTCTATACCTTAATTACAGCTCCTACTCCCCAGAAGTATATATTAATTCAATTGTTAAAACCCTCATATATAGAGCTTATAAATTGTGCTCGGATTAGGAGTGGCTTGATGTTGAAGTTAATAGAATAAAACAGAACCTGATCAACTGTAACCACTCGTTAAATTGAAAAGAAAAAATAATAAACAAAAATATCAACAAACTCATAAAAAAAAAAAAAAAAAAAAAGACAATACGAACAATATCTGTGGAAGCATTAATTTTTATTTTAAAACTTCAAATGCAAAAAAACTTCGATAAAGAGAAAAAAATGCCTATACGCGGCATTATTAGTACCCACATTAAATCTACAAGCAGCCCAAAAATCACAGTTAAACTATACCACAAAACAAGAAAACTTTCTTCCTGCTTCTCTATTAAGGATACCCTTTCACTTAATCACCATGTCCTGTACCAATTCCCATGTTACGAGTCTGGCTATACGTCGATGTGTATTGGTTCCACAAGTAATAGATGAACAGATGGGCATCCCAGCACCCAGAAGGTTGACATTAAAACCAGTAAACTATGAACATTTATTACACAGGCATAATAAGACAACTGTACCTGATTTATCAGTCATTTAAAATTTTACACACTTCATGTGAAGCGGAAAAACTAAAAATAGTCGAAACTTATTACATAAGATATCACAAACCATACATTAACATAAAGTATAATGTGATGTCCCTTAGATTAAATATAATATGAAATGCTACTTAAAATTTAATAATTTATATTCTTGTTTAAAATAATTCATTCATTTGTAAGAATCGAAACTCTGAAGATGTCCGAGGTTTATGGACGAAACCGGTCAGGAACTAATAAATTTTCTTTGTAAATTATTTTCTAGAATAGTATAAGAAAATTAAATGGAAATTTGAAGAAAATATTTCGTGAATTGGAAGCTAAAAGTAAAACCTATTTTAAAACAAAAGCTGATATAGAATTTCAGGTTGGCATCGCGCTAAATAATAATAATAATAATAATAATAATAATAATAATAATAATAATAATAATAATAATAATAATAATAATAATAATAATAATAATAATAATAATAAT
>JABUQX010048807.1:37500-57500 GCA_015478945.1 Trachelipus rathkii | reverse complement strand
TTAATTGATGAACAGATGGACTCGTGCTGCCACTGAGTGAAAACTAGTTCGAAGAAGGACCGGAGAATATGGGACCAACTTATGGTGTCATCATATCATTGTCATTGTCACCTCGTCCCATAGATGTAGGTGATGATTTGTATTCCAATGGTGGAAGAGGTCATGTTGGCATAGCTGAAGTTCTTGCAGCACTTACACTTTGGTGTACATAAATTTATCAGTTGAACGAGTTCCTCAAAATTCGAATAGTAGACACGACAATTCTATTGAAGGAAGGTGGCTATACTGCGTTGTTATGAGTACTATAAAGATAGTCTTCTTGAGACTAGTCTTTATATCGTTAGCGGCAGTATTAGAAGAATCACTTTTGATATTGAGGTTGATTTATGGGACCTGACGGGAGGAGTTGCGATGGTAAGGAATAATCGTGCAAAAGTGACTTGGGATGCACGATCTGTTTCGGGAGTTTGCTGTGGTATTTGATGGAGTTGCTTTGCCATGAATACGAAGTTTAGTTCGACCAAGTCCATATTATTATATGGAAAAAGACTAAAAAGATAGGGTATTTGACAAGGTCAACAACTAGTGCTATCTGATATTGGTTCTTATCTTATCTTCTTATTGCTATCTGATATCTGATAGTGGTTCTTATCACTATATATATTATCTCTTAAGTTCCAACACTTTAATCATAACACCATAACATATATCAGTAATCCGCCTGCGGGGTATTATTATTATTATATTATTATTATTATTATTATTATTATTATTATTATTATTATTATTATTATTATTATTATTATTATTATTATTATTATTATTATTATTATTATTATTATTATTATTGTATCGGGGCATGTCGCCCTTTAAATTGGATCTGCATATAAACCCTTCACAATTCTAGTGTAAATATATATATATATATATATATATATATATATATATATATATATATATATCTAAATATATATATATATATATATATATATATATATATATATATATATATATATATATATATATATATATATATATATATATATATATATATATATATATATATATATATATACTGGAAAATTAGTTTGAATTTTCAATTTTCATAAACGATCGAATATTTCTCAGTTCATCGTCAAGACACGGATTTTGGCTTTAAATTAAAATCAATTTTGGATTTTTTTTGAGAACTTTTGATGAAAAAATTTACTTCTATATATATATCTTTTTATTATTTTTCACATATAATATATACAAAAATATATATATACTTATTATCTGTATATATATATATATATTATATTATATATATATATATATATATATATATATATATATATATATATATATATATATATTGAAAACTTTTCTTTGAAATATATGGTAGGGAATGTGATGTGAAATACCCTTGGCAGTATAAAATTTCTTTATTAATGTTATTTAAAATTTACACAAAATAAAATAAGATCACAATAGAGTACACAATGATATTAATTTTAGTTGTTTGATAGAAATGAAAGAGGGTCAGGAACTAAATATTACTACATTAAACCAATGAGCATTGGTTGTCAGCTGTTTAAAAATCCTCTTGATGTCCTTTGATGTTTTTTTCTGTTGCTAATGTAAATAATATTTTAAGTTCTTGTTTTTCATTTCTGAAGAGTGGTCTTCAAACTATGTTAGATTTAAAACTCCATTTCCAACTAATATTAGTGATGATATATATTTGATAGATTTGTAGTTCAATAGATTTATAAAGAATGAGACACAGGGTACTTGTCCATGCACACACTCACATTACACTGCAGGCTTCATTCACACATTGCTACATTGTTCATATATATATAGGTAATATAGAGATATATATATATATATAGAAATATATATTATGAAAGATATATATATATAGGCATATATATATATATATATAGTATATATATATATTATATATATCTATATATATTATTATATTATATTATATATATATATATATATATATATATATATATATATATATATATATATATATATAGGTATTATAAAAATATATTATATTTTATTCTTTATATATAAATATATATATATATATATATGTAAATATATATTATTATAAATATATAAATGCAAATCATCCAAATTATGTAAAAATTTTTGGTAACTGATAAAAATGCAAAAATAAAGGTAAAATGTTCCTATAAAGGTATGACGTAATGTGCTTAGTTTTCCGTCTGGTTGTCTGTATGTGTTTTTTACTAAATATCTTGTATCTACGAAACCAAGTAAGTTACAAACTCTAAATTTAAAAATGGCGGACGTTAAAAGTATTTGAGGAACGAATAACTCATTCAGAATAGGAGGTGTAAATAAACATATTATTATTGTATGATAGGTTTAATTTTGTACAACATAAACATACTGTTTCTAAAGCACCTACAAATGATATCAAAAGACTAAAGATGATGTTGAAAATGACCTCCGTTGTTCCCAATGCACGCGTCCAGGCGTCTTCTCATCGATTGTCGGACCCGTTCAAATATTTCAGGAGTCTGTTTGATCGTTTCAATTCCGTTCATAATCCTTAATCGTAGGTCTTCAACGGTGTCGATTGGAGAAGAGTATACTAAGGTCTTTAAATGTTCCCAAAGGTAATAATCCAAAGGATTTAGGTCTGGTGACCTTGCTGGCCACGGAACTGGGCCACCTCAACCTATCCATTGATTGGGAAAGGTCTCATTCAGGTGTTCACGAACTGCAGCACTAAAGTGTGCAGGAGCCCTATCATGCATAAACCACATGTTTTGGCGCAACTGAAGAGGTACATCATCAAACAAGGTATGGAGCTCATGTTTCAAAAAGTTTAAAGTAGATTATGCCATTAAGCCTGGGAGGAAGCTTGAACATAAGTACATGATCATGTAAAATTCCTGCCCAAATGTTTACTGAAAACTGATGTTGTGAACGATTCTGTTTAATGGTATGAGGATTCTCGTCTGCCCAAATGTGTTCGTTATGAACGTTAACGATAGCTGTTCTTGTAAAGTGAGCCTCGTCGGTAAATAAAACCTTCGTTAAAAAGTTTGGGTCAATACATTTGTTCAAAAACCATTGACAAATAACAACACGAGGAGCATAGTCACGTGGCAATAGAGTATGCACCTGATGGACGTGGTACGGGTGTAACTGTTGCTCGTGTAGTAACCTCCAAATACTAGATTGGTTTGAATTAAACTGTAGTGACAATTCTCGCGTGCTCTTTTCAGGATGCTCAGAAATTTCATTAAGAACTAATTTTTCTAAATCAACAGTCCTAGTAGATCGGGGTCTGCCTGCATTAGTGTGCTCTTTGAACTGCAAATACCCTGTTTCAGACAGGCGTTGATGAATAGTGGCAAAAACCTTGCACTTGGACAAATTCGGTTGGGATATTTCTCTTGGTACAAACGTCTTGCTGCAGAACTATTGCAGCGTGCCATCCCATACATTAGATGCATGTCAGCTAGTTCAGAGTATGAATACACGTGGTAATTACGTTCCATATTCAATAACGAAAGAAACACGTAAGAGACACACACAGTCAATGAGTTACATTGTAATGCGTAACACAAACAGACAGTGCATTTATTGTATACAGTAGTTGGTTGTTTTGGAAAGAGTAGTTGTTTGTGGAAGAGTTGTTATTATTTAAATGAGATGTTTCCAATTACTAAAATTTACATTCTTCCTTATTAATAGTCATAATTTATTAAATGTTATACCATTTGATTCTGCGTACAACAATAGGTGTTTTTGGGTTCCTTAACATTTTAACCTAAGTCATCCGCTTTCATGGAATGTCGCCTCAAATACTTTTAACGGCCGCCATTTTTAAATTTATAGTAAATTTGATACTTCTTTTGGTCGTCATTAGCACTACACACAACAGTACTCATCCCAAATATAGGGTTTGTAACCTACTTGGTTTCGTAGATACAAAATATTTAGTAAAAAACACATACAGACAGCCAGACGGAAAACTAAGCACATTACGTCATACCTTTATAGGAACTTTTACCTTTATTTTTGCATTTCTTATCAGTTACCAAAATTTTTTACCATAATTTTGAATCACCCTGTATATATATATATATATATATATATATATATATATATATATATATATATATATATATATATATATATATATATATATATATATATATATATATATATATATATATGAGTACATTAGTGACGTGCTTTGCTATTAATGGAGAAATTTCTTAGCATTCTTGATAGGCTTCGCCAGCCAGCGGTATCTGTTGCATCTGTTCATCCAAGAGCCTCACAAAACAGCAATAGACCCATGCTGTGGTTTCTCGTCAGCGCCATGGTTCATTCCTTGGACCAAGACCACAACCATGGCCCCTCACAAAATCCCGCCATACACTCCTATTATGCACCATTCTGCTAGCTTGTGAAAAATTCATATTCCTTTCCTTCAGCTATTCTTTTACTTATTTAATCCCCATTTAATCCCCATTTAATCCCCATTTTCTTAGTTCTCCACCTCGGTCGATTCTCAACTCACTCACTGCTATACAACCACTTAGCCAATCGACTACCATCATCATCATCATTTCATCATATAACCAAACCACTTTCATACACTCTCATGTTTTCTTTTGTTGAAGCTAGTCCCAAATAGTCGACAAGGTAAATTGATCGACAGGTCAAATGGTCGACATTTGTAAAAAAAAAAGAAAAAAAATCTAATTATTTAGAGTTTCTCTAACGAATCCAATAAAACTTAACAACTTAACTTAACTTAACTTAACTTAACCTAACTTAACTTAACTTAACTTAACTTAACTTAACTTAACTTAACTTAACGCCTGCGGCGGGCTGTACGGGAAATATTTTTGATGTCGAGTCGACAATTTGACTTGTCGATCACTTGATCTAGTCCCCCTTTCGTTTACTCCTTTCTTCTCCACACCACACAACCCCCTCCCCCCAAAATACGTACAGACTCCAATTTATCGAATCTTCTAACTCCGCAAAGATTATCCATCTGAACAGGCTGCATATCTTAGATCTATATCACTTATTCCACACCATATTTTCACTACAATACATTGAAACCTTGGCGTAAGAGCTCGACTCGCAGACTCTAATGAGAGAGGGCGCTGGTTCAATCCTCCGCATAGCAGTCTGAGGTTTATCTTCCTGGGGGCAAGAATTAAAACTTGGCTGCGAACACGTGGTGGTGGCAGGCTTGGGATATCCGGCCTTAAAGTTCGATTTCCTGTAGTCCCCCCCCCCCCGTGTTACCATCAGAGAAGGGGATAAAGCACGTTAAAAGGAAGTTTTCATATTAACACCGGTAACAACATACGATCATGCCGAACCTTAGTGCAATCCAGACTCAGTCCCCACAAATTCAAAAAAACATTTAAATGCACCAGCCACCTTTTTCATCCAAAATATAGCTTAAATATATAAATACTCCAATACTTGTATCAGTTGCCTACCATTCAACATGGTTTAACACTCCGAACCCTCCTCAAATACCACCATCACCCCACTCTTATTTTTAAATCCCTCCATTTACACACCTTGCCAAACCTCTCCACCAATTTTCTTAAACTTTCTTCAGATTCACTCTACAAAATCAGATCATCTGCGTGCAATAAGCAAAGCACCTTCCAGTCTCAACCATTTTCCATCAGTCTGACACTTCCCCCCCCCCCCGGCCACCCCTACCTTAAATTATTTTATCATCCCATCCATTTACAAATTAAATAACCGTAGAGACATTACACATCCTTGTCTCACTCCGTTATTAATATTCAACCATTCACTCTACACTCCATTTATTCTTACACAAGCTTCACTATCGACATAGATACTTTTAATTCAGAAGCCTACCATCAACACCATATATTTTTATCAACTGCCGCAGAGATTTTCTGTTAATCCTGCATGTCATATGTTTGTTGCAAGACTATTAAACCTAAATAATGTTATCTCTTCTGTTTCATTTTCTTACTCATTTGTTTCAAATAAAAAAAAGTTGATCTATACATCCTCTATTACTTCTAAACTTCGATAATCAACCACTCAGTCACTCGAACTATTTCAACCAAATTACCTGCATATATCTTCCATAAAACACTCAATAAACTAATTCCCCCATAGTTTCTACAGTTCCCTTTCTCACCCTTTCCCTTAAATAATAGTACTACCACAGCTCTCCTCCAGTCCTCCTGAACTACACCCTCGACCCTCTACAAACGCTTTATTACACAACTCTCCTATAGAGTCAATCACATTCTCACCTCCATTCGTGATCAAATATTTCATCCGTAATCCATCTATACCTGCTGATTTGCCATTCTTCAACTTTCTTACTCTACATATTACCTCTTCCCTACTAATTACCTCATCCTCAAAATACTACATTTTTTAACACCATTAAACCCACAGATATTTAAAATCTCCTCTTCATCACTGTCAATGTTATGCAGATTTTCAAGATGCCTCCTTCACACTCTCCTCACGTACATCTCATCAGTAACGTAGGCACCAATCTATTCGTTATTCTACGAAGACTCCTCTTATCCTCTTTCTTGACCTTCCGTACTTGCTTCCAAAACAAGGTCTTTAATAATTACAGTTCCCCATTCATCCTCCTTCCAAACTGTTCATTTACCTCCTCTTTTTTCATACATATGCAATTTTTATTCCTCTTCTTTTTACCTCTATATATTTATATACACCTTTCTTTCGAAACCTTATCACTTGCTTTAAGTAGATTCAACCACGCACCTTTTCCCTCTTGTATCATCTCTTCATTCCACTATTTGCTTTTGACGTTCTTACTTCCTACTTTAGCATACCCATATACTTCTCTTGCACTACTAGCAAATGCTTCCTTGGTTTGCGTGTAAATTTGCTCACTTTCGTCTTGTTCACATTCAACTGACTTATTTGCAAGTGCTCTCACATACATTTCCGTATAACCCTTTTCATTTTACTTTTCACATCTAATTCTCACCACATCCTTTCCATCCATGACTACTAACTTAAAATTAAAAAAACAACAACAACATAATAATCTGATATTCCCATCCCATCTCCCTCACTGATTTAACATTCATCACCCACTACAACATCTTCTTCACCAACTCAAAACTAAATTATACTCTTCGATTTTATTTTGATAAAATACAATTTTATATGATTGTAAAAAAAAAAAATTCAAAAATTAATAAATTGAATGTAGTTGTAAACAAAAAATTGGTCTCGCCCAAAAGGAAAGATTTGTAAAATCCGCCTCTGTTTCCTTGGTGTTTTCTTGTCCTTTTTTATTTAGTAATGCTACAAAAATGTCAGTGACAATATTTTTCTACCTTCCCATGTTTACTTTGAAGCAAATACGAAAAATATTTTATATTTGTTGCAATCAAAATTAAATATTATGTGCAGGAGATATTTCTTTATACTCTCATATATATATATATATATATATATATATATATATATATATATATATATATTATATTATATATATATATATATATATATTACATATTATTATTATTATATTATATTATTATTATTATTATTATATATTATTATTATTATTATATACATATATATACACATATATATATTATTATTATTATATTATTATTATATATATATATATTATTATTACATATTATATATATATATATATATTATTATTATTATTATTATTATTATTATTATCACATATATATATATATACATATATATTATTATTATATTATATATATATATATTATTATTATTATTATTATTATTATATATATATATATATATATTATATATATATATATTATATATTATATTATATATATATATATATATACATATATATATATATATTTATATTTGCTATATATATATTATTATTATTATTATATATTACATATATATATATATTATTATATATTATTAAAAATATATATATTTATATACATATATATATATATATATATATATATATATATATATATATATATATATATATATATATATATATATTTATATTTATATATATATATATATATATATATATATATATATATATATATATATATATATATATATAAATATATATATATATATATATATATATATATATATATATATATATATATATATATATATAGTAGTGGAGTACACATATATTGATGGCGGGAAGAAAAAAGGAAGAAAACGATCGACCGCCAACGCAAATAAAACCGGAAGTAAATTTCCGCCTTTCTATCGACGAAAAAAACCGAAGGTTTTTTTCGAAATAATAAAAAAAATAAAATAAATAAATAAATTAATTAATTAATTAATTAATTAATTAATTAATAATTAATAAATAAATAAATAAATAAATAAATAAATAAATAAAATGTTTAATTACCGAATATTATTTTTTTTATTGACGTGTATATTCCCGCACCGGTTGTTGCCCCGCACCGCACCGCACCGCACCGCACCGCACCACACCACACCTCACTTAGTAACGGATAGAGTTTGCTGCATGGTATCTCTCTCAAACTTGACACCCCCATAGGGGGTGACGTAACCTCGTCGTAGACGAGGTTACGTGGCCATGCACCCCATAGGGGGGGTGCTAGCCCCCAAACCTGAGATATTGACGTAGAAGGCTGAAACTTGGTATACACCCTTCATATAAGGTACCCACATCATATATGGAGTTAAATAACCGTACACCCCAAAGGGGGGGTCTCCAGCCCCCAAAACCTGAGATATTGACGTAGAAGGCTGAAACTTGGTATACAGTATACACCCTTCATATAAGGTACCCACACATCATATATGGAGTTAAATAACCGTACACCCCAAAGGGGGGTCTCCAGCCCCCCAAACCTGAAATATTGACGTAGAAGGCTGAAACTTGGTATACACCCTTCATATAAGGTACCCACATCAAATATGGAGTTAAATAGCCGTACACACCAAAAGGGGGGGGTGCTAACCCCCAAAACTGAGATATTGCCGTAGAAGGTTGAAACTTGGTATACACCCTTCATATAAGGTACCCACATCATATATGGAGTTAAATAGCCGTACACACCCCAAAGGGGGTCTCCGGCCCCCAAACCTGAAATATTAACATAGAACGACGAAACTTGGTATACATCTTTCTTATAATGTATCCTCGATGCAGAAAAAAAAAAAAAAAAATTATTCTTTTTAAGTTTATAAATTTGTATTTTTACATACCCTAAAGCAGTAAATCAGTAAATCAGTAAATCAGTAAATCAGTAAATCAGTAAATCAAACTGTCTTCCAGACACCCTCCTATCATCCCTTGATCTATTGATCTATTGATCTATTGATCTATTGATTCAAGTCATATTTTGTATTAAAATTGTCATGTTTTACATACCCTAAAGCAGTAAATCAGTAAATCAAACTACCATCCTACCCATCCGTGATCTATTGATCTATTGTTCTATTGATCTATTGATCTATTGATTCAAGTCATATTTTTACTAAAATTGCATTTTTACATACCCTAAAGCAGTAAATCAGTAAATCAGTAAATCAAACTACCCACTCTATCCTCCTACCCATCCGTGATCTATTGATCTATTGATCTATTGATCTATTGATTCAAGTCATATTTTTTACTAAAATTGTCATGTTTTACATACCCAAAAGCAGTAAATCAGTAATCAGTAAATCAGTAAAGCAGTAAATCAGTAAATCAAACCACCCACTCTATCCTCCTACCCACCCGTGATCTATTGATCTATTGATCTATTGATCTATTGATTCAAGTCATATTTTTTCTTTAGTATAATAAATAAGTTCTTTGGATAAAAAGCGGGAAAAGAAAACAAGTTTTTATTTTAAAACATTTATAACATAAGTGCAGACCTTTTCTTGTTCATTAGTGTTTGGGTGTTATCCTAGAATGGACGTTGGTAAATTTATGTTCCGTGCTCCTGCTACATGTCTTGTGTCTGGTCCTACAGGATGCGGGAAAACCTTTCTTTTATTAAACATTTTAAAAGAGGTTGAGATTTTCGAGCAAAAGCCTGTTAAAATCATTTGGTGCTACAGTGTTTACCAAGAAAAGTTTAATGATTACAAAGATGTGATTCAATTTCACGAAGGTATATACGATGTAAAGTCTTTGGAAAATATACAGGGTCACAAAATTATAATCCTTGACGATTTGATGCATAAATTAAATGAGGATATAGCTGAAACTTTCACAGTTTACTCTCATCATTTAAACATCACAGTATTTTTTATAACACAGAATATCTTTCATCAGAATAAGTATATGAGGGATGTGTCTTTAAACACACAGTATTTAATTTTGTTTGGGCAAAGAAGGGATATGAGTCAGGTGAATGTTGTGGCTACCCAAATGTTCCCTACTCAACGTAAAGAGTTCCTAAAAGTATATAAAGAAGTTACCTCTATCCCTCACGGTTATTTACTCTGTGAGCTTCATCCTAAGAACACGCATAGAGTGTTACTTCGTACAAATATCTTGCCTAACGAGATTGAGACAGTGTACATACCTGAATAATGAGTACTCTAGTAGCAGATTATTTACCTCTTATGAGAAAATTTAAAAACCTGAAACCTTCTGAAAAACGTAAACTGATCTGTGAAGATGAAAAATTTATACAATGTATAGCTGAAGTATGCCTAAATCTTATAAAAGGAAATGTTCCTTTAAACAGACCTCAGAAGGTAAAGCTACGTCGTCACAGAAACATCATTAAAAAACTTGCCGGTAACGTAAGAAAACTTAAAAATAAAAAGAAGCTATTACAGAAAGGTGGAGGTGTGTTCCTACCTTTACTCTTTTCCGTTATAGCACCTTTGATAACCAAGTGGCTTGCTCAATGATGAAGAAGGTAGTGGTTTTACCCTACAGCGATTATGAGAAGTTGAAATATAATACAGGAACCCTACCTCTACAACAACATCATCAACAACAACAACAACAACAACAACAGTTCGAACAGCCTCAATCAAACCCTCAACTGCAACAGATCGGTTATAACCCTTATCAACCATTGATTCAACAGCAACCTTTGAGTTTATATGATCCGCAAGTTGAACAGATAAATAATTACGAGAAGGAACTGCATCATATATTAAACTCTGATGTTAACATTCATGAAAAAAGAATCCTATATCAAAATGCTATACAAAAATTAGTAGATCTAAAAGTTTTATTAAATTCACCTAAGGAAGATTCGGCTATAGCACCAGATACTAAGATTGAAGTGAAAAGAGAAGATAATTTTAAACATATACTCAAGGAAAGCTTACCAATGAGGAATAAGAAAACGGGTTTAGCTCTATATAAGATTTTAAAAGATCAGCTTACTTGGAATGAACTCGGTCAAATCATTATTGACGGAGAAACAATAGCAGGATCGAATATTGTTGACTTGATATCTGATCTCTCGCGTGATTGGAAGAAGACTCCTGTGACAGGATGGAACAGGATCAAACAAGAACTTCAAACTATTAATTTCCCGAGAACTTTAATCCAGAATAAACAAAGATTAACGGAACTGGATAATATTCCAATGACTCCTAGACCAGATGCGAGTCCCTCTGGTACTTCTTTTGCATCGGATAGATTAAAGATGCTAAGTAGAAGTACATTACGTTCAAGTGCAGGAAGAATAAGAAAAAAACCATACATTGCTTCAAAATGGATTAGTTCCTAATTATTTATTGTACTTTTTATATGATTGTATTGTTTGTAATTTTAAATTATGTATATAACCTATGTTATCTTTCTGTATACATGTGTTATTTTTTAGATTTGTAATTTAAAATAGTTAATATTATTTTGTAATTAAAAATAAAATATTTCATATAGACATTCGGTTTTTATATCACCTTTCAGTATAAATGAATATGTTTTTTATTGATAATGTCATTGTGAGTCATGGAGGCTAAGGAGGCGGTCGATAAATATTACTTTGATGAAACAGCCTTACAGTTATGGAGGCTTTTCAAGGTTCGCTTCAAAGTTTCCTCATATAAATAAAAAAGAATTGAAAAATTATTTACAAGGGGAGGATGCTTTTACTCTACATAAACCTATACGGAAAAAATTTCCTACACGAAAAACCGTAGCCCCCCACTTAGATAATGTATGGCAGTTAGATTTGACAGAGATGATAAAATATAAATCTTACAATGAGGGGTATCAATATATTCTTTTTGTGATAGATGTATATTCCAGTTAAAGGCTTTAAAAGATAAAAAGTCAAAAACTGTTGCTGCTGCAGTCAGAGAAATTATAAATGAGGATAACAGATATCCTCAATTGATGTGGTCAGATAAAGGTTCAGAATTTTTAGGTAAAGAGTTTCAAGAAATAGTTACAGAGTATGATATAGGGTACTACAATACGTACTCTGTTAATAAAGCTGCAATAGTTGAAAGAGTACAAAGAACTATAAAAGAAAGAATGCATAGGTATTTCACGAAAATGAATACATTTAAATATATAGATATACTGCAAGACTTGGCTTATTCTTATAATAGGTCTTATCATAGAACACTTAAGAAGACCCCCTAGAGATGGTGAAGACAAAACCCTCAGTTCCGAGTCGTCCTGTACGGAAAATTAAAGATAACACAGGTATTAAATTAGGAGATTACGTGAGAGTGTCTAGGTCAGATGAAAATTTCAGAAAAGGGTATGAGGCGGGATGGTCAAGAGAAGTTTTTAAAGTAGATACAATCAGAGAATTCCCAAGAGACGGGTTAAAATTATACTATCTTGAGGATATAGATGGCGAACAAATAAAAGGAGGGTTCTATAAACAAGAAATACAGAAAATACGGTTTGATCCTAAGAGTAATGAATATAAAATAGAAAAAATATTAGGATCAAAAGGAAAAGGTAAAAATAAACAGTATCTTGTCAAATGGGTAGGTTACCCTGCGAAGTTTAATAGTTATATAAATGCTAGTGAAATTAAGAAACATTGATCAGTTTACTTTGTGAACATGGAGAGTGAAGATCATTTCTATTTAACTCTGCCTTCATCGGCTTCTATGGATCTGTATCCTGAAAATAAAATATCAGACTATACAACCCAATTATTGAACACTATAACTTTTGATCGAGAAATGTATGAAGCAGGATTAAGTGAAATAATTCTCGACGCCGATATAGAGAATATGCCTCTTTCATATTTGGCGTTTACGATACTTAGAAATGTTGATAATGTTAAAAATGTATTAAAAAGTAAACCTAATATTGCAACCATCAAACGAGGCACCAATGAATATTTCGTTGAAAATTATTTATTAGAGCACGGTCACTATAATTCGGTTACTGATGTGTTCATAGACTTAAACAAAAAATTTGAAGAAAGTCAAATATGTAAAGATTTAGTGTTTCTTGTTAATAAAACCGTTAACGAAGATAACGTGTTAATCACATTAAAATCTCATGAGCATGTGAACCTGAAAGATATAAGTTTATTTATTTTCCGCGCCTCAGGTTGGTTTCGTAATTGTTGTTACTCACATGTATACAAATTATCGGGAAATAATATCAAACCATCTCTAAAGGATCTAATGCGTTATATACCAACGATGGAAGAGTATGTCACAAAAAATGACACCAAGAGTTCATTACATTTTGTATGCTTGCCTAATAAGATGTTTCAAGATCCTGGTATGGCCTATGTTTATACAGATATTGTAGACCATCAGTATGTAGGGAATACTAAAGCCTCTTTGTTAAGAGTAGTTCATTTTCCTAAAGGTCGTAAAGTTATAAGCTTTCCTAATGTTCACTACTTACCTATGAGTAAGACCCAACTGAGTTCAGTTCGCGTTTATATAAGAGACGTCGAAGGCAAACCATACCCATTCACAATTGGTACAGCAGTGTGTAAAGTACACATAAGAAAGAAGCTCCGGTAAATAATAATAATAATGGAAAGAGAAAGAGTCTTCAGGGGTTCAAGAATGCAGAGGGGATATGGTTTAGGAGGATTTTTTGCTTCGTTATTTCGTAGAGCTATTCCCCTGTTTAAATCAGGAGGTAAATACATTGCTAAAAAAGCAGCCAGAACAGGAATAAACACAATCCAGGATATTATGGGGGGTGTCGACCCTCGTAGTGCTGTAAAACGCCGCATAGCTGATGTTTCAGATGAAATGTTAGACGATGTCAAACGAAAAATACGACGTAAGATGACTGGCAAAGGTGTAGGTGGTCGTAAAAAACCTGTAAAGAGGAATAATAAAGGACCACTAAAGAAAAAGTGTATTGATGTGTTTGCTCTCTAATAACAGTGATAAGTGGTAACTTTTTTTTTATATAAATAATAATAACCTGCATCTATTTCGTATATAAGGAATGTTTAAACATATCTCTCCTCATTATACGTCAAGCGATTGTAGTAGCAAGATGCATTTCCTCCATCCCTCTAGCCCCGACTGCTGTAAGAGTGAATTGGATCTCTTCTCGACTACACAGATCAGTGTGAGTGAATCCAATTTTATTAGTATTAACCCTGTTCACGCAATCACAAATACAGATGTACCTCTCGAATTCAACATCCCTGGCACTTCAGACCAATATCTTGATCCTTCGAATGTGTTTTTATATCTGAAAACTAAGTTAGTAAACGAAGATGGTTCAAATCTCACAGGTACCGACCACATAGTATCCACCGAGACAAATTTCCTGTATACATGTTTCAATCAACTTGAGGTGTTTTTAAATGAAACATCTCTAGGAGCATCAGCTGCAAGTTACCCATACCGAAGTTATATCGAAACTTTACTAAATTATTCGGATGATGCTAAACAGTCCCATTTACAATCAAGCGGCTACTACAATTTAAAAGATGAATCTAAAATAGTAGATGGATTTAGTAAAAATTACGAATATTATGGACGTGTAAACGGTGATATATTCTCACAGGAAAGACTTATTCTACCATCAGTGGACACCCGCATCAGGCTAACTAGATCTACTCCTCAATTTGCGCTTAATGTTCAAAGCAACGCTACAGCCACAACTACCGCTCCAAAACCTATTTTCAAATTACTGGATGCTTATCTTTATGTACGTAAAGTGAAATTATCTCCCTTTAAACATATGGAAATCGAGAAATCTCTTTTGTCCGATACAGCAAAATATCCAATCAAGAGAATTGAGACTAAAATTTTTAACTTTACCCAAGGATTATCGAGTATTAATATACCTAACATCGTCAATGGCAGCTTACCTCAGAAGGTAATAATAGGAATTGTAGAACACGACGCCTATTCTGGAAACTACGGAAAGTCCGCCTTTAAATTTACCCATTTCGGACTTAGAGGTATCAGTTTGCATGTGAATGGTCAACCATACGGTCGTGATTATGAGATGATATACGAAGGCTCACATTCTCAATGTTCGCGTCCTTTTTACGATTTATTTGCCAATACTGTATCCTGCAGCGATAACGGTACAGGTGTTGATCTTCAGACCTATGTTGAAAACAGTAATTTATACGCGTACGATCTCACAGCTGATCTTTCAGCTTGTAATGCTTATCATCTCAATATCCTAAGAAAAGGAACATTAGGGTTAAGTCTCAAATTTGGACAAAGTTTGACATCATCGATCTCAGTTCTGGTGTATTTGGAACATCCTCAAATCATCGAGATTGACAGAGTACGAAATATAATCTTGAATTATTAAAGATGGATGAAGAAGAAATATTAAACGCCTTTATAAACGAAAGACGATTTTTAGGTGTATTCGCGTGTAATGAACTCGGTTCTGTGAAATTGGAAACCGACTCTGGACTTATCTTCAACACTTCTCCTCGGAATGTTTCGAGCTATGGTCACTGGATAGCCGTGTATAAGAATAAAAATAATATTGTATATTTCCTTGACTCTCTGCATTTAGATTTTATGTTTAGTAATCATTATGTAACATCTTTTTTAAAATATAATAATGTTCAATATGTTAAGACCTTATGTTTTCCTGTACAACCTATCAGTTCTAATTTATGTGGTGTATACTGTATTTATTTCATTATATGTTTTTTTAATAATGTTTCTTTTAATAAACTTGTAAATATATTTGATGCTAAAAATTTATATGTAAACGATTATGTAGTTTGCACTTATGTTATAAATGCTTTAAAATAAAAACTTGTTTTCTTTTCCCGCTTTTTATCCAAAGAACTTATTTATTATACTAAAGAAAAATATGACTTGAATCAATAGATCAATAGATCAATAGATCATGGATGGGTAGGAGGGTAGTTTGATTAACTGATTTACTGATTTACTGCTTTAGGGTATGTAAAAATGCTATTTTAGTAAAAAATATGACTTGAATCAATAGATCAATAGATCAATAGATCAATAGATCAATAGATCATGGAAGGATAGGAAGGTGTCTGGAAGGCTAGTTTGATTTACTGATTTACTGCTTTACTGATTTACTGATTTACTGATTTACTGCTTTACTGATTTACTGATTTACTGCTTTAGGGTATGTAAAAATACAAATTTTTTAAAGTTATAAACATAAAAAGTATAAAAGTTTTGTTTTGTTATACAAAATATGACTTGAATCAATAGATCAATAGATCAATAGATCAATAGATCACGGATGGGTAGGAGGGTAGTTTGATTAACTGATTTACTGATTTACTGCTTTAGGGTATGTAAAAATGCTATTTTTAGTAAAAAATATGACTTGAATCAATAGATCAATAGATCAATAGAACAATAGATCAATAGATCACGGATGGGTAGGATGGTAGTTTGATTTACTGATTTACTGCTTTAGGGTATGTAAAACATGACAATTTTAATGCAAAATATGACTTGAATCAATAGATCAATAGATCAATAGATCAATAGATCAAGGGATGATAGGAGGGTGTCTGGAAGACAGTTTGATTTACTGATTTACTGATTTACTGATTTACTGATTTACTGATTTACTGCTTTAGGGTATGTAAAAACGTAAATTTGCGAGTTATAAACTTAAAAAGAATAAAATTTAATTTTTTTTTTTTTTTTTTTTTTTTTTTTTCTGCATCGAGGATACATTATAAGAAAGATGTATACCAAGTTTCGTCGTTCTATGTTAATATTTCAGGTTTGGGGGCTGGAGACCCCCCCTTTGGGGTGTACGGTTATTTAACTCCATATATGATGTGGGTACCTAATATGAAGGGTGTATACCAAGTTTCAACCTTCTACGGCAATATATCTCGAAGCTTTGGGGTTAGCACCCTTTGGTGTGCAATGCTATTTAACTCCATATATTTGATGTGGGTGTCTATATGAAGGGTGTATACCAAGTTTCAGCCTTCTAATATCAATATTTCAGGCTTGGGGGTGGAGACCCCCCTTTTGGATATGCAATGTTAATTAACCCATATATGATGTGGGTACCTTATATGAAGGGTGTATACCAAGTTTCAGCCTTCTACGTCAATATCTCAGGTTTTGGGGGCTGGAGACCCCCCCTTTGGGGTGTACGGTTATTTAACTCCATATATGATGTGGGTACCTTATATGAAGGGTGTATACCAAATTTCAACCTTCTATGACCATTTCCAGATTTTGGGGCTCAGCCCCATCACACGTTGGGCGTAGCGGTGCGGTGCGGTGCGCGGAGCTGTGGGCAAACCGGTGCGGGAATATACACGTCAATAAAAATAATATTCGGTAATTAAACATTTATTTATTTATTTATTTATTTATTTATTTATTTATTTATTAATAATTAATTAATTAATTAATTAATTAATTAATTAATTAATTAATTTATTTATTTTTTTATTATTTCGAAAAAAACCTTCGGTTTTTTTCGTCGATAGAAGGGTAACTTCCGGTTTTACTTCCGGTTCCAGGCGGTCGATCGTTTACTTCCGGTTTTACTTCCGCCATCCAATATGTACGTCCAACTACTATATATATATATATATATATATATATATATATATATATATATATATATATATATATATATATATATATATATACATATATATATATATATATATATATATATATATATATATATATATATATATATATATATATATATATATATATATATATATATATATATATATAGAGAGAGAGAGAGAGAGAGAGAGAGAGAGAGAGATTCAAAATCTTTTTTCAAATTATTTCGTACGATTTCACTGGGTGAACGAAAGTTTCGTACTCGCGAAAATTTGCGTATTTTTTCGCTCGAACAGCAAGGTATGACGCTTGGCTTTTTCCTATATATTTTATATGAAATATGAAGATCTACCCGTACGCCCATAGCTTTGAGATTTGCTCTTAAGAACAGAGTAGGAAGGAAAATTTCCAAATGAATTTAATTATTATAATTGTTATTACTAAAGTAGTTGATTTTCTTTAAATTTATTTTATAAATCAGTTTCTTTTTTACACTTTCATATAAAATTTTAATAATTTATTTTACTTTACCATTTAAATTATTTTATTAAAAAGACTAAAAAATATTGGGTAGGAGCTAGATTGATTATTGCTTGCCTATCTTCTATTCTATATATATATATATATATATATATATATATATATATATATATATATATATATATATATATATATATATATATATATATATATATATATATATATATTCTCGAATAGTGTCTAAAAGTGATGAATAAATGTGAAATGCATTAGATGATTATAAAAGCTAAAATTAACATTTTCTCTTTAAAAGGAATCAAAGTTAAGTCTTTTAAGAGTCATTTAAAAACAACATCAAAAGAAATATTTTTATAATAAATACATATATATAAAGGTGAGCGGGGAACAGAGAATATTAAGCAAAAATGGATAAAACACCGCCCATTTTCTCCCTAAATAAATGAAAGTGATTCATAAAAAAAGCTTAGATAAGCAATCTTTGAATATTCATTCGTTTTATGGAAACAGTATGAACATTGTTCCACATACAACCATAAATATATATATATATATATATATATATATATATATATATATATATATATATATATATATATATATATATATATATATATATATATATATATATATATATATATATATATATATATATATATATATATATATATATATATATATATATATATTTTTATAGGCTTGGGTTCAAGTACATTTTGTCAAGTACAAGTACAAGTACTCTAGAATTGTTCAAGTACAAGTACAAGTACTCTAGAATTTGTTCAAGTACAAGTACTTTATATATATATATATATATATATATATATATATATATATATATATATAGTATATATATATATATATATATATATATATATATATATATATATATATATATATATATATATATATATATATATATATATATATATAATCATCATCATCATCATTACCCACCTTCTCTCCCCAAGACTGGGGGTAAGGTGCGTAACATGCATCGGAAACAGAAAAGTAGTAGAAGAATATGAAGCAAGTCAAAAAGAAAGCCCAGCCTTACCGCCCCCTTTACACCTTTTAGTGAGAAATCGTCCCACTCAGAAAATCAACCCTAGAGCTTTACGGGACAGAGACGGACCCTCAATATGGTATCTCGTCAATGTTTGAGTTTATCTATTGGCCCAGGTGGGCCACAAGCTCACAACCATACCCCCCTCACAAAACCTCGCCATTCACTCCTGTGATGCACCTTTCTTCTCGCCTCTGCCAAACTCACATTTCTCTCCTCCAGGCATTCCTTTACTGACTCAATCCACTTTTTCTTCGGTCTCCCAGTTGGTCGATTCCCAGCACACTCACCACTATACATCCGTTTAACCAACCGACTATCATCCATCCTTTCCACATGACCAAACCATCTCAACGTACTTTCATTTATTCTCTCATTTGCCCCCTTCTTCACACCACACAACTCTCTAATACGCTCATTCCTCATTTTATCAATTATTAAC
>JABUQX010048807.1:25000-30000 GCA_015478945.1 Trachelipus rathkii | reverse complement strand
AGCAGCGCACCAAAAATGATGAAATTATCACAAATTGGGTATTTATTATGTGTTAGGGTATACCCCTATAGCACTCCAATGCTCAATGATTCGCCACTGCACAGAAATTGACTCTCCTCTATCCACACAACATGAACACTTACACAACGTTTCCTTTCACAAATTAAATTACTGGTAAAGAATCGTCTGGTCTGGGAGAAGCCCAAGATTGGATGCTTGTGGAATTGACGGCCCTGCTATGGCGAGGTTGGTGACGTCACAGAATTCCCTGCCTAATTTTGATGCAGATCTTCTTTCTTCATCCTTTCGAGCTTACTTTTTTATGCTGGAAACGTGTGTGTTCATTTAACCTGTGCCAAAAAAAAGAGGGAGTTCTCTCAACCCTCTAACTATTAACCTATCGCTTTAACCTCCTCCGTTTTTTATAAAGTTTCTTTCGAATATATCTTCAAGAAGAAGAAAAAAGAGGGAGTCCTCTCAATCCTCTATCGCTTTAACCTCCTCCGTTTTTTATAAATCCTCATCTGAATCTATCTTCAAGAAGAAGATTTTGAAACATCTTCATTTTTCTAATTTAATCTCTCTCTGATCGCCAGTATATCCTTATGTAAGAAAAACTCTTCTGGTGCTCTCCTTAATCTTCTCTATGATTCTTGGTTTTCTGCTATTCATCATTTCGGTAAATCTTATGATGTGGCGCTAGACGGGGACTTGCCCAAATGGTCGACAGGTCAAATAGTCAACACGAGATCAAAAAAATTACCGTAACCTACAGGCGTTAGGTTAGGTTAGGTTAGGTTAGGTTAAGTTTTGTTGGATTCGTTAGGGAAACTCTAAATAACAGATTTTTTTATTTACAAATGTTGACCATTTGACCTGTCGATCATTTTCCCTGTCGACCATTTGGTACTAGCTTCCATTAGACATATCAAAAGCATTTGATAGAGTCTGGCACAAAGCATTGATTGCTAAAATTCCTTCGTAGAGTCTGGTACAAAACTTTGATTGCTAAAATTCTATCGCAGAATATGGAACAAACCTTTGATTGCTAAAATTCCATCGTAGAGTTTGGCACAAACCTTTGATTGCTAAAATTCCATCGTGGAATCTGTCACAAAGC
Source organism: Trachelipus rathkii (assembly GCA_015478945.1). NCBI lineage: Eukaryota > Metazoa > Arthropoda > Malacostraca > Isopoda > Trachelipodidae > Trachelipus > Trachelipus rathkii. The sequence continues at coordinate 28,880 of JABUQX010048807.1, read as the reverse complement.
TTTGATTGCTAAAATTCCATCGTAGAGTCTGGTACAAAACTTTGATTGCTAAAATTTCATCGTAGAGTCTGTCACAAAGTTTTGATTGCTAAAATTCCATCGTAGAGTCGGGCACAAACCTTTGATTGCTAAAATTCCATCGTAGCGTCTGGTACAAAAGCTTTGATTGATAAAATTCCATCATACAATATTTATACTTCTTTCTGTGGCCTTCTCTTTGATTTCCTTTCCGGTCGTTCTATAGCTGCTGTGGCAGATGTCCACTGTCCATCCTTCAAATCTATTAGTGGTGGTGTTCCTCAAGGTTCTGGCCTATTCCAAACTCTTTTCTACTTTCTATTAATGCCTTTCTCTCTCTATCAATTCAGTTCTTATCTACAATAATGCCGATTTATTTTATTCAATGTACAGGACCCTCCACGGCTCACAGAGAAGCGACCACACTGGGTTAAAAATCGACTCCATGAGTGGGTCCTGGCACTCCAATGCCGATGATTCCAATCTTTATGTTTTTAAATGAATGAGTCACAGAAGATTTTACACTTCATCAGCGGGATTCGAACACTGGACCTCCGCGTTGCTGAGTTAACTGTAACCGGGAGCTTTATCCACTAAGCCATCCACGTCCCCTAAAAGAACGCTTCGCTGTAGTTTTTAAGCACCCGGTTTCATCCCATAATTGCTGAGTACTCAAAGGCCTGGCCCACATTTTTAAATGAATGAGTCACAGAAGATTTGGGAATTATAATGTTGCAATTATAAGAGTACAGCGATGACTTTGAGATCGCCACAGATTTTCCACCTGTGTTTACCATATTTGATTGGGTTGAGGAGTGTTGTCATGTTTGCATAAGTATCCTTCATGTGAACTGCATGACCAACAAGAATAGAAGGAATACGGTTGCCATTGTGTAGAAATACAGCTCTCAAACTAAGCTTGGAGGAGTCTATGAATAGCCTCCATTCAGTTGGATCATGGTTCAAATTCAAACATTTCATCAAGCCATTAACGTCGCAGTAAACAACTAGATTGTTTTTCCTCTCAAAAAAGAGATGCAGATTGCTCTGACGTTTTCTGAACTGTGACACCTTGACATCACGTTGGAGAAGATTCTATTGCTGTAGTCTTGACCCTAGAACTTCTGCCTTCTCCTTTGACAAGTCAAGGTCTTGAATGAGATCACTCAATTCCGATTGACTCAGTCGGTGCGGTGTATCATCGTTTACCTCAAAATCTGGGCCGTGTGATGTGGAAGGCTTGTTGGGTTCTTCTTCTTCCACACTGTTTTCATTTTCTACTTCAAGCTCATAATGTTGAGGTGGAGTAGGAACTGGTAGACTATCTGAATGTGGAATAGGTCGAATAGCAGATGGAAGATTCGGGTATTCAATTGTTCCTCTTTTCTTCCTTGACAATCCTGCCTTTATAGGTGGAGTCAAGCAGAAGTAGCAGTCATCTGTATGGTTTGTAGGCTCCCGCCAAACCATAGGCACAGCAAAAGCCATACATCGTTTTTTATTTTTCAGCCATTCTCGTAGTATAACTGAACAAGAGTTGCAACATATATGTGGAGCCCATGACTTATCCTGGTCCCCTACCTTCATACCAAAATAATGCTGATAGGCAGTCTTCACAAGAGGCGTCAGATTGCGTTTCTGTGACGAAAATGTTATTTCACCACATATGTAACAAAAATTATTCACTAAATTTACACATTTTCGTGGCATTTTGATATAACAAATTTTACACTTCAAAAGCACTCCAAAACCAGAAATTCTGAAAAAAATAAAACAAAAATATGAAACTCACGGTCACATTAACAGTTATTATGTTTATAACCTACAAACATCTGGGGAACGTTCTGTTATGTCAGTTGAGAGGTGTGACAACTCCCAAAAACAAAATTTCCCCCATACTACAAATGTAGACTAAAAAATTACATGTCACTGTATATCCAAAGCAAGAGCTAATCGATCATTTTTATGGTGATTTTTGAATTCAGCAGGTGGAAATACATAAGAATACGCTAATTTTGAGCCCGAAACAATTTCATTGTTGGGCAGCGTGAAGTCAAAATTAAAGAGAAGCCCTTACATTATATATAGTCCCAATATTACATAACAAAATTATATGTTGTGAAGAATATTCAGTTCTTGGAAATAAGAGAAAATAGAGTTACTATTGGGGCATGTCGGCGTTTAAGTTGGTTTTAACTTGGGATTTTCCCCACCAGAGGATATAGATATATATATATATATATAACGTTATGTTATATATATGGTATATATAATATATATAATCCCTAGGTAGGTATATATATATATATGTGTGTGTGTGAGTAATATATATATATATATATTATATATATTCTAATATATATATATATATATACCCTATAATATATAAACATAAATACTAATATGATATACAAAATATATATATATATTAGAAATACAAAATATTATATATGTATATAAAAATAAAACATATTTGTATATATTATGTGGATATATATATATATATATATGTATACTATATTATATATATATGGTATACATATAATATATATAATGGTAAGATATATAGTATATATTATAGTGTTAAATATAGTATATATAATTATAGTATGTATATCTTTTTATATTGTTACTATAATATATATATAGGGTTACTATATATATAGATATAATATATATATATATATAGCGTACATATATCACGGTATATATCCTTTTGTTATATCGTTTAATGTCATATTAATGTCAATAACAATTAAATCAGAAATTGTGCGATTTAGCATATGTATATATAATATAGGGTGTATGTATATATATGTATGTGTATATATATATAGTATGTATTAATGTATATATATATATAAATATTTTATTATTATATATATTTTATATATATATATATATATGGTATAGAGGGTATATATATTCAACCTTTTAGACGAGTAGGATCATAAATCATATCTGGATTATGTAAACACATACACACACAACACAACACACACACACACCACACACACACCTCCACAGCACACACTTTATATATTATATACCTATTATAGATATATATTATATATAGGGGTGATATATATATATTATATTTTAATAATTAATATATAGTATATATATATATATATAGATATATATATATATATAGATATATATTTTATATTATATAGGGGATATATATTATAATATAATTATATTATATATATATAATATCACAAATTCACTCTTTATGTCAACGACTCTCTCTCTCTCTCTCTCTACTCTCTCTCTCTCCTCTCTCTCTCTCTTCTTTCCTCCTGCGTGTCGGCTCGTGCTGCGTCCATCATTTGATTTCTTTCTATTTGAAAGTTTCTAATCCCTATAACACAGTATAATAATCACAATAAAAATGATGATCTTTATACTCAATAATCTCCAACATAACATTATTCTGAGAGCACGCCACTCATACCATCATCTAGTGCAGCGCATCCCAACCTTTTTCCTTTCCCGTACCCTTTGATTAGCTTATCATGTATTGAGTACCCCCACTCACCCATGCCTTTCATTCAAAAAATTGTTTGTTAGATATTATTTTCTTTGGCTTTAAGCTAAGTAAGCAAATACTCAATATATCATTATAGGCTTTTATTTTGATTTTACATTTTAATTTTTATAATTGTCTAAGATCAAAACTTAAAATAAAAGTTCATAATAATTCATCATGATGTTCAAGTCTTCAAACATGGCTCTTAATAACTTAATAAATGATGAGGGAGGGGACACATGCGTAATCCCACGATATGATTAATGGTTGGTTTGTCCATTCCTTAATTTTTTCGTGTTTTTACAAATATTATTATCACGTACCCCAAAC
>JABUQX010048807.1:17500-20000 GCA_015478945.1 Trachelipus rathkii | reverse complement strand
TTATATACTAAATTACTAAGTTAATGTATCACGTTATCACTAATTCGATTTTCAAATTCGTATTAACTAATTCTAAACCCTCGAAACTTTAACTCTATTATATAACATTTTGCTAGCTTTCGTCTCTATGGTGCGAGACCTCTTCAGGCAGGACGTCCGATCAAGAAAGAGAGGCACAAAATAATAAGATCTATCCAGCTATGAATTTTTGTGCCTGGTTGTTTGCTCTATATTTTTTTGGTAAAAATATGTTCCTTCATGATATTTAGTGTACTGGAATCTATTTTGATTTTCCTAATGTTGATTGAAATTCAATGCTGTACTTTGCTAATGACTCGATTTGTTTTCTTAGAAGTGTATCCTGAGTATTGAAAATTGATTGATATATTGTTAGTATCTATGCAGGTTGAATTGCTTCTATAATAGAAAAATACGAATAAGTTGAAGTAATAACTATCACCATGGCCATATGAGTAACGCAAAAAAGGAGGGTTTCAAACATTTGAATAAATATAGTTAAAGAAGGTTAAAAAAATTTCTTAAAAATTTGAAATATATATATATATATTATAGGAGATATATTATATATTATATATAATTATATATAATGGTATTAGTGTTTTATAATTAAAATTAATTTTTATTATTTATTATATTATATATATTATAGATTATATATATATTATAGTATTATATATAAGTATAGTATAAAATGTGATATAGTAATATATATTATATATATATATTATATAATTTTTAATTATAAATATATTTATTTATAGGGGGTAGGGTAGGGTAGGGTGGGGTAGTAGGGTGTGATATATATATTATATATATAATAATAATAATAGTAGGTATTATATATATATAGTTATATTATATATATATATATATTATATAAAGTAATACTATATATGTATATAGAGATATATATATATACAATATTATATATATATCATCCATATATCTGAGGTAAGGTTGGCGTAGCAGCCACTAGAAACAGAAAATAGAAGAGAAGATGACGCAAGTCGAAAAGAAACCCATCCTTTACTGTCCCCTTTATAACACTTAGTGAGAACTAGCGCGGTCAGAAAAATCCAGCCCGGTAGAGTTTCACGGGACCACTACGAACCCTCACTATGGTATCTCGTCAATGTCGGGTTCATCATTTGGCTCAGGTTGGCCAACAACCATACCCCTCATAAAACCCCGCCGTTCACTCCTATTATGCACTCTCTCCTCTGCCAAACGCACATTCCTCTCCTCCAAGTATTCCTTTACCCAATTCACTTTTTCTTCGGTCTCCCAGCCGGTCGAATTCCAGAGCACACTACCACTATACATCCGCTTAATCCACCGACTATCCTCCATTCCTTTCCACATTGACCAAACCCATTTCAATGTACTTTCGTTTATTGCTCTTTTTACTCCTTTCTTCACACCACACAACTCTATAATGCGTCAATTCCTCATTTTATCAATTCTTCTCACACCTAATCCTACCCTTAATGTTTGTCCATTGAACGAGCATATTGGATCTTATAGCTCTTATCCAGACCATAGTTTCACTACATATACATACAATACAGTAACAAAAAGTTTTATTATCACTGTTCCCAAACTGACAGCATACTCAATACTCCATCTTACATTAACCATAATTTAATTGTCCAAGCAACCCTCCTAAAAATTTTATATATATTTCCATCATCTTCCCTTTGTGCATACCTATTATATATAGCATAATATATCCTAATTATTTAAACTCAGACCCACTCGTTTTCAGTTGGCTTCGCCATATTATATTATTCTGTCCTCCCTCAACAACCAATACCTTACTCTTATCTATTCGTTACTTTTCAAACCCCTTCTTTTTACACACCCTGCAAAATCCCTCTACCAATCCACTCAAACCCTCTCTTCAGATTTCTGCCCACCGATCAAAAATCAAATTCATCGCATATAATTAATAGGTAGGACATCCTTCACTCTGCTACGAATCTCATATGCAGATGTCCCAGCGTAATTTATTATTAAGTATATATATCTCTATATATAAAAGAAAACGATATATAAAGTATAATATATAATATTTATTATGTTTATATATATATATTATAGAGATAGAATATATATAGTTATCTATAGATGAAAGATTGATATATATTTTATTTTATATAGTTGGTATTATTATATATTATATAATATGTATATATTTATGTATGGGTAAATATATATATATATATATATAAATATATATTATATATATATATAAAATGAATTCCCAGGATTTTGATAATATACAAAACAATAATAAATTAATAACACAATAAAGTATTTATCACAAAAATGAATAGTCTTAAAAAATACCCTTTTAAATTGGAATTTAAATATAAACGAAATAAGAATCTCGATTAAAAGGAAAAATAAATATTTTTCAACGAATAAAAATAATTAAGCTAAACTGAAAAGGAAAAAACAGTGTAATGATTTTATATAT
>JABUQX010048807.1:0-5000 GCA_015478945.1 Trachelipus rathkii | reverse complement strand
AAATATATATTATGATTTTTTAGTGTTCTTCGAGACGTACTTTACAGGAATTAATAAACTTTGTTAAACGTACGGATAAAGTATTGGTTACATAGATAAAATCTATATAGCTCATCGTTTGTTTAATTGCGGAGAATTGTTCATTATATTATTGTTGAGTCGCCGCCTCCATACGAGAGACGCAAACCCTCCGGCGTAGCATTGGAGTTTTATCACCATAGGCAAGAATTTAAAAAACTCTACTGCGAAACGTTGTGGTGGCGCTGATGGAATAGGCCGGCCTTAAAGTCTCGATTTCTCGTGGTCCCCTCGGTTACTCCCCTGCATAGGGGATAAAGCACGTTTAAAGGTAGTTTACTATTGTTGAAGTTTAGTTAAATTTATCTTTTTATATGATAATACATTATTTAGTAGTTATATTGTAAAAACAATTTGTAATAAATAATGTATAAAGACGTTTAGTGAATAAGTTAAAGTTAATGAATTTGGGCATTACTTGGTAAGCCTTACATGCATTAAGAAAATCGATGTCCAGCTTTAACTGGAGACTAGCACAGATGGTAGACAGGAAAAGGAGTCGACAGGAAAAAGGGACGACACAACATCAAAAAAATTTCCTGTACGAACCGCCGATGGCGTTTTAGGTTTAGGTTACGGTTAGTTAGGTTAGGTTAGGTAGTCGTAAGGTTAGGATTAGTTAGGTTAGGTTAGATTAGGTTAGGTTAGGTTGGTTAAGTTAGGTTAGGTAAGTAATAGGTTAGGTTAGTTAGTTAGGTTTTGTTTAGCTAGGTTAGTTAGGTTAGGTTAGGTTAAGTTAGGTTAAGTTAGGTTAAGTTTTGTTGGATTTGCTTGATAAACTCTAAATAACCAGACTTTTTTAACAAATGTTGACCCATTTGGGTATATAGGTCCCTTTAATTTGGTAATTTTCACAAGTTTTTCAACTGTTCTGAGAGCTCTTAAGGTCACTTGGCCATATCTTCTTATAAGTTTATCATTTCGAGATCTATTCTTTGGTAATATTAATCTTATGATGAATAAAAACATCACAGCTCTGAACATTATTTAATTTTAGAATTAAATCATGTTTAGAGCTTTGATGCTTTTATTCATCATAAAATTAAGATTTCCAAAGAATAAATCTCGAAATTATAAATATATATAGTAGTAGGGCAAGCATATTGGAAAACGAAAAACCCACCCCAAAAACCCATCCATCGAAAAACTCACCCCAAAAACCCACCCAAAAAAACCCACCCATCGAAAAACCCACCCAATCAAAAACCCCACCCACCGAAAAACCCACCCACCCAAAAACCCACCCCCTTAAAAAAACCTCACCCCTGAAAAACCACCCCCAGACCTTGATCTTTCCATGGGTCATTTTTGCCCACGTATTTTTGCAACCGTATTTTTTTGCCACCCCTAAATTTTCTGGCAGCCCTATTTTTTGAGAACCCTAATTTTTTGGCAACCCTAATTTTTGGCAACCCTTCGAAGAAGGGTCTGCGCAAACGGTTGCGTTAGCAACCGTTGTACATACCCACCCTAATTTTTCAGACATGGGTCATTTTTTGCCCACGGGAATTTTTGATCTTCCTTTAGGGCATAGCCTTTTTACATGTCTTAACCTTGTTTAACCGTCGCGTTTCCCGCCCGCGTGAACCTTTTCAAATTCCTGGGCCACCCGCAGGTGCGACCCTCAATCCAGCCCGTCCGCCGCCGCGTTTCTGCCGCCCGTCCCGCCCGTCGCGTGCGCCCTCAGGCGCATTTTCCCGCGTTTCCCGCTGCCGCTGTGCGCCCGTAGGCGCCAATTTTTCGCGGGTACCCGCCCGTTCAGCCCACCTGAACGTTTGGTTCAAATCCCTCCCGAATAAGGGAAGCTTTCATTAGCCCGGATGAGATTAGGTATGTCAAACCGAGATCCCGGTTTCCTGATCTCTCCAGGTGCAATTACCAAAGAGAACTCCCCATACCCTAATGTAACGTGAACCTTCTCTGTATTTAAGGTTCCATACCTTCATCATACAATAACACCTGAAGTACATGCGCTTAATACACTGCGCTGTGAGGACACCTACAGGTTTTTATCTTTATGATAATCGTAATACATTACACATTCTATGACTTTACATCATTTACGCTTTTAATATAATAACTTTCCACTTAAAATAAAATGCAACACAGATAAATAAATTGCTGCACAGATAAATGTTCATGATACACAGAATAAAATAGTTATATATTATAAAACAGATAAATATTTTATTTTAACAATATATACATATATTATATTTGTACATTACAATGAAATTATATTTTATTTTTTCAGTGAAATTAACGGACCATCATACCCCTGGGCTACAGTGCGGGCACTACCTAAAACAAGATTCCTCTTATTTGAGGTGTGGCGAAACCTTTTTATTCCATTTATTAGCGTGACATTTCCTATCTTATTGGCCCGCATTTTCATATCAGGAACCCACACTTCTCGGTAATGGGTTTCATTATTTACGTAAGGCTGATCGGAGTCATCTAGATTATGGATATCTTTGTGAAGTGTAGATTCACCATCTTCTTCACTCATCATTTGCGTAACAGCTAATGCTGTTACGTCTGTATCCTTAATCATGCTGTAGAAGTGATTATTGTCGTTTAAGACCATCCAATCACGATTCTTGGTCTTCTCAACATCCTTAACCATCTTATCAAAGTTAATCTTAGCCATCCCTTGGAAATTAATTATGTGTTCGGTATCCTTATTCAACGTTAAGCCTTTTGCTTTCAAGATGTAAGCAAAACTCGAATCATTCTTCTTTATTCGAATGGCGTAGGATTTAGGACCCGTGCACACGAAACTATCAGCTATTTCTCCAGGCCCTATCTCGTCAGTCAGGTTTCCTAAGAATTTCCCCGTATCAGGAATATATTCGCCTTTGCGTGCTGTGAAAACACAGCTGTCGGTATCACAGTAAAGTACACGCTGTCCTAGAGAATCGAGGAGTTTATATAATTCGACCCTCGCATAAGCTGTGGTAAAGGAAGCAACAGCTACATTTGTGGCCTTTGCTGTTTTATTAGTGAAGCCGGTATGTGTAACTTCAACTATATGTTTATCCCCCGACACAGTGATATTTCTAACCTTAAGATCAGCTCTCTTCATTAATTCCCAGACCTGGGCGTAACTCGTGCATACGATATCCTCATTCTTGGGAATACGTTGAGCTAGTTTTCCCCACAATGAATTGAGAAGTAATTTAGCTATATAACTGCACTTCCAGGATTACTTGTCAATACTTCTGGGTCAATGTTACGCCCTCAATGTTCCTTGAAATCTTGCAGTATTAAGGAATTCTTACAGTTGTTTCATCCGGTATTCCATTCTGGCAACCTGAAAGCTCAGTCTTCCACTTCAAAGAACGTTTCAACCTATTCCCGAACTATGTCATCTTTGAAGTGTTAAATTTCCAGTATTTCATGGATTCTTTTAATCTTTCGCCCTACCCTTTCGCTACAAGCTAATTCCAGCTCAGGACTGCAACAGTATACTCCTTTTAACATACTTGGTTTACGTTGTGCCTGCATTTTCCTCACTAGCCGCACGCCGCTGCACTGTTCTCACAAGAGAAAATATTCCACCCCGGTTGTCATAACGGGCAGGGAGGACAGGAGTGTACAGATTCTTAGGAGGTAATACCGAAACATACGAGAGGCCGAAATAAGTGGAATTCATTTCTTGCACGAACTTTTCTATGGAAGGAAGATCCCTACCTACGAGTTTCGTGGGTGTACCTGCTGGAAAGGGTTTTGTTTTCTGGACAAAAGGATACAGAGAGGTGAAATCTAGATACTTCAATTGAACGCCTTCTGTAGGTGGATAATAGTATACGAAGGGCTCTGTACGTCCCCCGTACAAAGCTTCACCTACCTCTAGTTTCGCATTTGCAAGTTCATTACCGATTGATTGGACGTATCTTCCTAACTTCTCAGTTCGTGTTTCGTCATTGTTGTTTACAACAGTGACCTCACACTCTTTTTTCATTTTCGCCCATTCGCATTCCCATATTCTAATAACCTCGTAACCTTGCGACTTATAATCCGCTTCTTGTCTCATGGTTGTACTGTACCTATCAAGACTTGATTTGCCATGGAGACTTTCTAAGCCTTTCTTACATGCTTGATGACCATGAAATACACAACCGTGGAAGAGTAAGACAATCTTCTTCATGACTGTACCAGATGGAGGAGGGGGACGTCTCTCATTCAGTTCTATCGTTTGTTCATTAACGTTGAGTTGACGGGAAGCTAAGAACTCATTAATGTCAAGGGGCACGTAGTCTTCAGCTGGAATTTCAACGTACCCGTCAGGTTTTAGGTACCTATTTTTGATTTTAAATTTACGTTCGCCACCATTCCTTGCATGTTCGACTCGATGACCCTTATACATTTCCATGAATGTGAGCCATTTCACACCATCATACGAATAGTTTGAATCATCAGTGCGTCCTATATGGGCCAATGTATTTTCAGGCATAAAGTGCATTTTATATATCATGAATGATAATGCAGCAATGGTAGAACAATCAAGTAGGCAGTCAACTTTATGATCCTTAAGGAAGATCCCCCTGAATTTCTCGAAGGATTGACGTAGAATATTAACATCTTGAACGCAGTACGTTGTACATTCCTTCATGATATCGTAGTCCTTATTGTTAAATGTTTGATACCAACGTTCAAAATCAGCCTTTTCACTGTCGGACATGCGATGTGTCTCAAAGGTTTCCTTATCCGAATTTTTCCCTTGTAATTTTATTTTCTCAAGCGGTAAAGAAAACGCGTAAGGAAAGAAATCCTTTAGAAAGTCCACTTGTTAATGCCCATGACACTTAGGAGTTTTTTCAGTGCACAGGCATGAAAACATTACGTGTCCTTAAACTGGATTATTGGTGGTTAAGGCGGCATAGTTAATAATTTTGGTTCCGCGCTATCACAGTTGGAGG
>JABUQX010048806.1:7500-10000 GCA_015478945.1 Trachelipus rathkii | reverse complement strand
CTATACCAAGAAAACTTGAAATAAAGTTCAAAGAAATGCTAAAATATTGAAATTTTAGCAGATAAAAATATCCGTTATCCCTCCACTTCATATTAGGCTAGAAAGACAAAGTTAAAGGCTAAACCTTTGTGATTTAAGTTTAAACAAAAGATTTCTGGAATTCTCAACTTTGGGTATGTGATAAAGTAGATAAACCAAAAAATATGCTCTTTTACCAAACAGATATAAACAGAAATAATTTAAGAAATATTGGAAATGTTGCATATACAAAATCCAATGTTAAATATTAATACCACTATGAATTAAAAAATAAACCGTTCGATACATAGGCCTATTTAAATAACAAAAATTCATATTTTTTTTGAGCATTTAAACTACAATTGAAAAATATTTACATGAACTTTACATCATCTAAAATTAAATAAATTAATCAATACTATTCAATGAAAACAAGATCCAAATTATAATATGTAAACTTTTAGTTCAAAAATTTTAACAAAAGATTAATAACTTTAATATTTAGCTATAGATATATTTTTTTAATAATGATTCATTATATATATATATATATATATATATATATATATATATATATATATATATATATATATATATATATATATATATATATATATATATATATATATATATATATATATATATATAATAATATATATATAATATATATATATATATATATAAAAGGCTGCCTTATTAAAGAAATTTAATATATTACACAAAAGAGATGTAAGGAAATATAAATAAAATCTATATATATATATATATATATATATATATATATATATATATATATATATATATATATAATATATATATATAAAAATATATATTAATATATATATATATATATATATAATATATATATATATATATATATATATATATATATATATATATAAATAAATATACCGAATAATGTAAAAATATAAATAAAATCTTATATATATATATATATATATATATATATATATATATATATATATATATATATATATATATATATATATATATATATATATATATATATATATATATATATATATATATATATATATATAGTATATATATATATATATATATATATATATATATATATATATATATATATATATATACTGTATATATAACAATAATAATAAGTACTTAACAGAAATAGTTAATTTTCCCCATGAACATCATGCATATGTTCTGCAAATTTTTTAGCACAATCAGAATAGAAATCTCTCTTGTAAGATTCTGTAAAGGCAAACTTATATAAAACGATGAAAACAAGGCAATGCAGCAGAGATACATACATAAATGTAGCAGTGCGAGCCTTTTTGCTTTTCAAAATAAACTGCCCAATAGAAAATGTAATTTTCTCAAAAGGACTCAAAGATAAATATCGTTTATGCTTTTCTTTCTGTGAGAAGGTCATAAAAGGATCAAGAGAGTTTTCATATTGATTACTGTACCTTATTTCTGAAGGTGTATCACTAGTAGATTTATTATTTCCTTCATAAGATTGCAAGAAACGAATTTTTTCATATAATTTCAAATTGTCAGATCTAAGAGAATCAATTTCATTTTGAAGCATTATAATCTGGTTTCCTTTTGCTATTGTTTCTGCTTCAAGCTCTTCATTACGAATTTTAAATCTTTCTCGTTGTGCAGAAACAATTGATAATAATGACTCTGCTGTTGATGAATGGTCACCAGAGGTTGAACACTCTGAAGGTACCCTTTGTAATGGCGTAACAGTGCGTGTTTCAACAGGATTTACATCTTTTATGGCTTCTGATATAAGTTCCATCTGTGTAGCTCCTTCTCCCCTTGGGTTTAGTGGAGATATTGACTGAACAGATGCTAAGTCAGATTCTAATTGCGATATAAGGCTTTGCTGCTCTTGACTAAGGGATTTAAGATTTTCATTTTCTTTACTGAAACTTTCACATTTCAGGTTAAGGTCTTCTGTTTTTACTTTCAACACTGTATTTTCATTCTGAAGGACTTTATTTTTTTCAAGCAGAAGCAATTCCAAAGGTTTTGAAACAGCAAATGGAGACCTTTCGGTAGATTCATCAATACAATCAAATTCTATAGACTTAATAATAGCTAATTCTCTCTTCAATTCCTGGTAATCTTTCTGTTCTTTCAATTTCTCTTCATAATTTTGAATAACTGAGTTTGCATTTGAAAGTTCATCTTCTAAAGAAGTTATTTGTGTAGAAGAATTTTCTTGAAGCCTACTCAAAGACAACCCGAGGTTCTTAATATCATTCACCAACTGAGTAATCTCCTTGTCTTTGGTTGTAATTTCTGATTCAAGTGATAAAAGTTCAATAGTTTTCATTGAAGGTGTTAATTCGCTTTTGTCATTGCCATCATTAGAGTCTGACTTGTCATTCTGAATTTTAAATTCAGTCAATTCCTTTTGGGCTGATGTGGCTTGTTGGCTAGCTCTTTCTAAATCACTCATAAGAATTTCAATTTCTTGTGA
>JABUQX010048806.1:0-2500 GCA_015478945.1 Trachelipus rathkii | reverse complement strand
ACAAAGAAATTTTGTTCTATTTCTAGTCTTAAATTATATGAACTGAAAATTTTCTTCAATTTATGAATAGCAACTTTCATGATACACTTTTTTATTTAATTTAATAACAAATACCTCGTGCTCCCAGCAAAACCGTTGCCTACAATTCAATTTACTTCTTATGCTTTTCTGTGTTTTAATTTACAAAAAAGGAGCGTGGTTAATCGTAAGATGCTCGGCAGCGTAATCAAGCCGACGCAACTATGAAGGTCACTACTGTTACTCTAGATAGACTCAGGTTATCTGGCATGCATATATACAAAAATTTTTAAAGCATCTCGTCGCTAGAAAGTGTTTAGTGTCATGAACTATGACATGCATGTCCATATCTGATCCTCCATAATCAACATGCAAATCAAGTTAATAAGCACACTGTTACATTTAACCAGGTATGGCTAAAGTATGTGAAATATATCTAGGAAGTCATAATTTTAATTAATATTAAACAAAAAAGCTAAAAAGAAACATATATACATTTAAACAAATATAACACATGATAGCTTTTATGTAAAATTGAGTAAGCTTTAGGCAATTTATTTCAGTTTCAAATTTGATGTATCTACGTAAAGTTTTTAGAGCGAATGTAGACGCCATTACACTTTTTTTTTCTAACTAGAACAGAAACCGTTTAAGGTGAGATACACGTTGCCCCCCCCCCCATGCACGGGAGACCGCCCGCGGATACCGCGGGCTTCTGGAAATACCGGTGCCTAAAAAATTAAATTATTTCTTCTTTTTTCGTTACTGATTCCCCTTTGGGGGCTCTCAGCGTGCAGGTAAAATAATCTGAGCGATAGCATTGCCAACCATTTCCGATGCTAATTTTTTGTATTGCCCTCTTGCGTTTATAAAGACCAAAAAAAGTTAAAAACTAAAATTTCCAAAATACATTACTTTAACTTTCACTGTCATACACTGTATACAGAAAACCAGCATCTACACCAAACTACATAACATTGGAACTCTTAAAAAAAACAAAGTCAGCAAAACCTCAGGTGAAATTATCTTCTTACTGGGGTAATAAAATAATCCAGCAATCAAACATTTTTGTATTCTTCCAACAGAAACACAAAAACTTACAATGAAAAAAGAACTTTTTGCTTTTTATAAAAATTAAAACACATTAAAAAATTTATACCTAAAAAATATCACTTTAAGTCCATCTAATGATATTATTTTAAAAAAAGTACTTAGACCTTCTAAAGCCCCCAACATTAATCCCCTCTATATATACAAAACCGTTCACCAATTGCAACCTTAACTACATAGGTGAAACTACAGATTACAATAGACGGTTATACCAACACAAACACGCCCTACAGACAGACCATCAAAAATTTGTTCTCACTCAACACCACCGCCAAACAGAAAACCACCACATAAACCCAACATAATGAACATTCATAAACATATGAACAATAGTAATAAAAGGGAAATATCTGAAGCTTTCTGATATACACAACATTCCTAATTATAACCAATGCTAGCTGGAGACTACAAAATCATAGTTTTGCAAGAAGCAATTATGCAGCACCTCACCATTATATACAAGACTTTTGAACGAACCAGGTAGTGACTGAATTCACAAAAAAAACAAAAATTGTTTCTGATTACTTGAAAAAGGCTCCAAAGGATAGGAGCGAAAGCTAGTTGCACTAAAAGTATGGTGTAAATAATTTTAACATTTATAAAACATCTGCTTTAATTAATCTTAATAAAGTGTAATTTCTCTCTTAATTTGACAACCTAGGGTTAGAAACAAATTAGTAATATCAAAAAGCGAATTAAGGCTTAATATCAAAACAATATATATATATAGTATATAATATATATATATAGTATAGATATATATATCATATATATATATATTATATATAGTATATAGTATATATAGTTATATAATATATAATTCAGAGGCAAACTCCTTACTTCGGTGCTGCTTGTGCTTGAGCACGAGTTAAACATTATTAGAAACAATCATCTTTTACAGAAATTTCACAACTGTTACAATAAAATTCTCATTTTTTTGTGAAAATTGGGTCAAATGAATTAAAATATTGCATAATAAATATCAAAAATTATTATGTAAATGGAAACAAAAAAAGTCGTAAAAGAATATGACGTAAGTCGAAAAAAATGCTCATTTTCCCAATCCCATTAAAAAAGTTGACTGTTCGGCTCTAAGTGAAATTAGCGGAGATTGTGTGGTATTGTGAAGTTAGAAGTATAAAGATTATTCTATATAGTTACCTTTGGCATTCTCTTTAGTTACATTACTGAGTGCTTGACCCAAAGCCCAAAGAAAAACCATCTCTCTATGCTATAAATAAAAAAGGCCGAGACTGCCCTTTAATATATATATATTAGTATTAATATATATTATTATATATAATGATAATAATATATTATAGTATATATTATATATATATTTAATTATAATATATATATATATAGTATCTAC
>JABUQX010048805.1:5000-14125 GCA_015478945.1 Trachelipus rathkii | reverse complement strand
CGGAGCTGGCTCTTGATGGCTGCAGCTGGGCTCGTGAAGGCTGTGAAGGAGATAGAAAAAGCAAAACAGCAATAGTGGCAGTAATATCTACCCGTGAAAAAAACATACCTACCAAACGGTAACAAAAGTTGAATGGTCTCGTCTTTGTAATAGTTTTCCTGGCTCCTGTTTGCTGTGTCTGAGCCCCGCATGGGACTCTATCTTCACTCTTCGGGTCAACTAATGTCTCGCTAGATGCTTAGGACCGTCTTTTAAGGTTGATTTTCGAGAAATGTATTTTTCATTTACAAGTTATCTTCTTAAGTTATTCACAAGTTAGGGTTTGGGACCCCTGTCCTAAAAAAAAAACAAAAAACAACAAGATTAACAGGGTTAATCTAGTATACTATTCCACAGATGAATATTTTCTTGAGGAAAGAATTCTCGAAACATGAACCTAGTAGAATAGTAGACAAATGATTATTAGTTGGAGGAGGCTGTTTATGTTATGCATACACAGCAGGAAAAGGTCCTCCCTGATATACATTCGCAATGAAGCAGCATTACATTGATATAGTCTCACACTAAAAAGATTATAGTTTTGAGAGGTGTTTTATTATTGCATACACCAGGCAGGAAAAGTCCTCCCTATATACCATCCCATAAGGCAGCATTACATTTTGGATATGAGTCTCACACATACAAAGTTATTAGTTTTGGAGGTCTGTTTCATGATTATGCAACACAGCAGGAAAAAGTCCCCTGAAACATTCGCATGAAGCAGCGATTACATTTTGGTATGCAGTTCTCACCCACCAGACACCTATATAATAAATAAAATTTTGGCCCGTATTTGGTTTGTAAACGTCTGGTGACTTTTTAGAGAGAGAGAGAGAGAGAGATGGAAAAAAAAAGAGAGAGTGAAAACTGAGAGAGAAGGAGATACCAGAGAAGAGAAGAGGGACTAAGCGGAGGATAAACGGATATGAGAGGGAGAGAGAGGATGAGAGAGAGGAGAGAGGGAGAGGAGGAAGAGAGAGGAGAGAGAGAGAGAGAGGATTGGGTTGTTCACCTCTTGCAACTTACTATTACCCCAGCTGGGCCTCTACCTTTTTTATTTTTTGTTTTTTTTCGCCAACTGCTATGTTTGAGGTGATTGCCCGCTAGGCATTTTAGAGTATAGTAAATACCGATCTATGCGACCTCTATTTACTATATTGATGCTAAATTATATTTAAAAGTTTCTAAATCTAACATTTTTGAGCTGTTCACCTCTGCGCTACTATTACCCAGCTTGGCCTCTCTTCAAACTGCTATGTGAGGTGCATGCCCGCTAGGGTAAGATATGTGTGGAAATAACGGCCTATCCCAGAGCTGTTATTTCCCCATATTATACTTAAAATTACATGCGATTCTAAATATCCACCTAGTTTTCTCTTTACTCTAGCCTCTGACCGCTAAGTTAGGCTAATTGCTTGAACGCTACCTAAGCCTACCGCAAATTTTCACTGGCATGCATGAACACTTCACTTTGTTTTCCTACTAGATTTTAGGCATTCTTTTTGATACGCTATTCAATCTAATGCGTTTTCGTTGCAACCTATTTCTAAACCTCAGCTTTAGGCTCCACCGACTAATCTAGGGTCGCCTAACTTTCTCTCTCTTCGCGCGCACTTCGAGATACATAAAATTCCACTACGCTGGTGAACTTCACCATTGTTCCTTACTCTCGTATATGTGTTTTGGATTCTCATAAATCTTTGTTGGAATAGAGTTGGCCTAGCATTCACTTGTTAATTGTGGTTTTTTTTTTATAAATAACATAAGAAATAGAACTTGTACCTTATAATACCCATTGAGCAAAAGTCTTAAAAATTGGGGTGTGGTGGAGCTATTTGGACGTCATTCGGAGTGCCTTTAGATTGGAAGCTTTTAGGGCGTAATTTTTTTATCTTTTAATTTTTATTTCTGGCATTGATATGTATATTACCTATATTCAAAACTTTGAATACACTATACTATTATATATATATATATATATTATTACTATATAATATAATATATATAAATTATATATATATTACTATTATATTAAAATTGTATCTTCTAAGTACATATTCATTATCTACCTCGTTCGCTATAATGCATTTCTACGATTCTCTTCTTAATTTTATCGTCCTTCTGTTACTTGTATAATTCTATATATAAGAAGAGATGCCCGCATTTTTCTTTTTTAAAACACTTTTACATTACTGTTATTGGTAAAGTAAAGCAAAAACTTACTAATAAACAATATCAAGCATTTGTTCAATACTTTTTAACTTTGACATTTTAAGTAGTCTTTCCTAAATCTCATTAATCCCTTCTGTCTCTTTGCACTTTAACAAAATGTTCGACTAATTTCTCCATGTCAGTGCGCGAGCCCGATCCATTACTCCCATGATAAGTCACAGCCATATTCACTTACCTTATGGTCTTTAATGATGTTTCTGTCATCATTTTTTTACTAGTTTCTAATTTTGAAAAAGCATCTCTGTAGTTGATCGAAAGTTACTGGGAGATGTCAGGAATTATTATTATTTATAAAAGCTGTACCACGTCTGGAATTCGGTAACAAACAATATATTTAATTTTTCAATCCAACAAATGATTCGTGCCCTTGGTATTATTTGTCTGGGGCCTTACTTAAGTTTCTTTCTGACGCTACTCGCATATTTAAGTTTAAAATCGATTTTCGATATATGTGTATCGATTATACCCAAGATACCGAGAATCTATTTATTCATAGAAGCATAGTAGATCATAGTACTATATTATATATATATAATATATATAATATTATATATATATAGTATATATAATTATTATATTATATATAGTATATATATATGTTTAAATATATAGTGATAAAGAGTGTTTAAATTGTTTCTTTCACACAGGTAAATTGCTATATAATTTACCCAAGTAGCTTATATATATATAAATGTATCCTATTAATAAGATTGTGCAATTACAGAGTTATGTTTGCATGATTGTGCCACTACCATCTCCCACCAATAGACATCTTTATCTATTTTTTATAAAGAAACAATCTGCGCTTAAAGAGTGTATCTGACCCCTAAATTGTTTTTACTGTGTTAGTGACGGACGTATTTTTGTGTAGTTCCATATTTGATATCTCAAATATGCATTAATGACCTACATACACTCTGCACGAGCACGTAATTCTGTGTACTTTTTTTTAGTAATTTCTTACTATATATATAAATGTATTGTGGCGAGAAATGATATTTACATATTACGATTGGGAGCGTGTTCTGTCAGCCTCTCGAGAATGATTGTTGCCATCTATAACATTTGCCACCCAAACTCATTCTTGATTCGACTCTCCTTGAACTCCTTCGTAACTTCACTCATAGATTGACAAAAAGATGAGTATCCTAGTTCTAACGCTCTAGAATTTGAGTGGATCAGAATGTCAATTATTGAGAGTGTAATATCTAAATGCTGATACCCATGAATAGTGACGCACAGAGAATTTGAGAAAGAAAGTAGAGATAATATTATTGCTATGAAATTTTTATCTTAACCTTGTCTCATTAGCTAACACATTGTGGTCTAAGCGAAGTATTAATGAGGTCATCAGCTCCAAATAATATTATCTTTGATTGTGCTCACATAATTAGAGTTTTATTAAGCACTATATATGAAGATTATAGCTCCATAATTAAATGGTGTTTGTATTTGTCTTAGCAATTTATCACCTACAATTAAGTCTTCTACTTTCTGAATGAAAGGGTGTCTGCGCAGTAATGAGTTTGGAGGAAATGTTTTTATCAATTTCTATATCATAATTATTATCATGATATTTATAATAATATCCTTTATTATTATAATCACAGATTATTATTGAATGAATTATATTTATAATGATTATGATATAATATTTGTATTATTATTTATTTATAATTATATATTATTATATTGATTTATTATAATTGGAGTTATCTCAGGCCTCCATATATTAGAGTATCTATTCATTAATTAGCGACATATTCTCGATCTATGTATGTTTTTATAAAAGAAATGGTATTTCGTTATTTATAAAATAATGGTGGTCGGTAATAATTACCTGATCAGAATAAGATTTTTTATTTATTTATTGATTATATTATTATTATTATTATTATTATTTTATTATTATTATTATCTATTATTATTATTATTATTATTATTATTAATTATTATTATTATGTATTCCATAAGTTTTACTACGAGGCTTATATAAAAGTGCTATAATAAGATATTTAGAATTATTTGTATCAATGATATTTATTATTATTATTATTATTTAACTCCATTGTTTTCCAACTATATCCTAATTAAAATATTATTTGTCACATTAAATTATGTACGTCCGTTTGTGCGTATGACTTTGTTAAAATGTTAAGAGGAAACAAAGAAAGGAAATAGGACAAAAAGAAGGGGTGGCGAGCCCCAAAATGTGTGAGGGGGTCTTACGGTTGGGATACGGAAATTGTTTGAACGATGGAATGTGGGACAATGCTTTATGATAGTTTGCATGCCAATCGCTTTCTCATTCTCAAAAAAAATAAGGAAAGTAAATCATAAGATTAATAAATTAAAGTAAAGAAAATAGTTCTTTTTCAATTGGGAAAATCTTATTTGGCATTATGCTTCTGCGTTAACATTTCGAAGGAAAAAAAGGGAAAAAACGTCCAAATTCAAGAATCAAGGAAGAAAAATCGGAAAACAAAGAAATTTCTTTAAAAATCACAAAGGTAAGGATAAACATCTATGTTTAAAATATCACCTATACTATAATATAAGTTGTATATACGTATATATATAATATATATAAGTATATACTATATATATAAATATATATTATAATATATATATATAATAATTATATATATATATTATATATAATATATTATATAATTGATCAGTAGAAATTTCGAGAAACAGTAAAAAATTCTGCGGGATCGACTCGCGCTTTTCCCGTACCAGTTAATGTGCTGAATATATACTATATTATATATATATATATATATACATATATATATATATATATATATATATATATAGTATATATATAATACTTAGTATATATATATATATAATATAATATATATATTTTAATAAACTCCCTATGGTTTTGAACCTTACCCTTTAGGATGTAAGCCAAGAGTGTTACCCCTTAACCACGATGGACTAAAAAGAAATCTGCCAGGTTCCACTGAAAGCTTTGCTTCCCAAGAGGACATTGCCTTCACTCCTCTTGGAAGCAAAGCTTTCAGTAGAACCTGGCCAATTTCCTTTTTAGTCCATCCTGGTTAAGGTGTTAACCACTACTTGGACTTAACATTCTAAAGTAAGGTTTCAAACCACTTATGGGACTTTTGAAAAATACAAATAAATGCACGATTTAAGTGCCCAAATGTCGGTATATTTTATATTTAATATATATTAATTATATAATATATATAATAATTTATATATTATAGTATATATATATATATATATATACCTACTATAATATATCATAATATATATTATAATATAATATTCGTTTTATGATTTAAAACTAACGAACACCTAGAGTAGACCGCATAGATATCAGTTGTCGGGGTCTCGGCCTCTAAGGGGACGACGGGGGATGAAATCCCTCCTCTGTCCCCCCATCGGCTCAGCCCCCTAAAAACATATATTTCCAGTAGGCTTCTCGAGGCCGATGGGACAGAGGAAAGACGACAGTCCCCCCCCCCCGGCTCCCTCCTAGAGCCGAGAGACCCCGACAACTGACATCTATGCGGTCTACTCTAGGGTGTTCGTTAGTTTTAAATCATTAAACGACTTTATAATATATATTATATATATATATTTATATATTTATATAATATATATATATACTTATATATATATATATATATATAATATATATATATATATTCAAAACATAACTGGTACGCGAAAAAGCGCGAGTGGATGCCGCAAGAATTTCTTACGTTTCTCGATATTTCTTCGATATATAATATATATATATATATATATATAATATCCTAGTATACTATATATATACTATATATATATAAATAACGTTCACATCAAAAATACACACAAATACACATATATACCAAATATATATATTATATATACATATATATACTTATAAATTATATATATATATATATGTATACTATATATATATATATAATATAATATATATATAATATTACTATATATATATATATAAATTATATAATTTATTATTACTATTATATATATATTATATACTATATAATATATATATAAGTATTATATATATATTAATATATAACAAACCATAATAATTTACGTTGTGTGTTCAATATGTGTGTGTTGCGTGCGTCATTTTTGGTTACTGTAGATCCAAATCTGACATTAAAAATTTAATAATACAAGTTGGACAAGCAAAATAATTTCATATCATTGTGTTTTTTATGTGATCTGTGCATTAAACATAAAAAATATAAATATAATGACACGTCAAGAGAGATGAAAGGGTACTACTACTACTACTACTACTACTACTACTACTACTACTACTACTACTACTACTATACTTACTACATAATACTACTAATAATAAATAATAAAAAATAATACTAATAATAATAATAATAATAATAATAATAATAATAATAATAATAATAATAATAATAATAATAATAATAATAATAATAATAATAATAATAATATAAAATTAAACGTCGGTGACCTGAAAAAAAATTATTTATGTAAAATTATTTAGTCATTTAATAGTGTTTGAGGAAAAATATAATGATTTAAATTTTAATGCGTCAGAACTCATCTTACGAAAGAATTCCATTTTATTGTTTTCGATAAAAATAATGATTCTAAGGAATTGAGTGTCATTTATTTTCTGCATATAATGGGTGCCCCCATGTATTTATAATATTACTATATATATATATATATAATATATATTACTATATATATATAAATATATAATAATTAATATATATAATATATATATATATCATATATATATATAATATATATACTATATATATGATGAGGAGTTATGGTTTATCTGGCAACAATATTTTTAATTGTGTTTCTTTCACACCAGCAGTTATTCTACAATCAGCTTTAAATATTTACACTCAAGGTTGTTGCTGTCTGTCAAACTATACACCACTTTTATTTCAAGTAAGGGCTTTAGAAATTTTTTGCTTCATTAGTAGAGGAGGGGACTCCTCTATAGATTTTCCGCCGATTGGTTGTAGCCAGCCTACCTTAACCATACTACACAAATGTACTATGACAAATGCTGCCTCACTAACCTTACACACACACACACAGATGTTCTTGTATCTATAATACAGATGCGTAAAATCATACATGCCCGGACTTTTGGTCCTTTAACTTTAGAGATTGTTGCCCTCATGAAATTCCGACTGCTCTGATTCACGTTCCTTCACTCCTACAAATTTCTTATTATAATGAGGTCTGTACAATAATTTTCTCTTTGTGTGAACAAAATCCCTAATACTATTCTTAAACTGAAGCTCTGGAAATGGAAAAAAAAACTGAAAAAAAACAAAAACATTGTGATAGAGAATGGAAGAATGTTTAAACTAGTCTTCCCTCAATGGTGGTGTCATGCTAAAATGAGTTCAGAAGAAAGAGTGGTCTTATGTAATAGTTATTTTAGGAGAGGGAAAGAACTATTTGTGACTTTCATTGCGATGCTATTATTTACTACTTTTAATAATAATAATAATAATAATAATAATAATAATAAAATAATAATAAAATAATAATAATAATAATAATATAATTAATAATTAATATAATAAATAAGTAATAATAATAATAAATAATAATAATAATAATTAATAATAAAAATAATAATGAATAATAATAAATAATAAAAATTAATAATAATAATAATAATAATAATAATAATAATAATAATAATAATAATAATAAAGGGAAATGATAACTATCATTATGATAATGGGTGATAATAATAATATAATAATAATAAAATAATTTAATAACAATAATTTCTTATATTAATTATTAATATTTTATGTATTATTATTTTATATATTATTATTATAAATTTATTTATTATTATTTATTTTTTATTATTATTTTGTTATTTATATTATTATTATTATTATTTATTATTATCATTATCATTTCATCATTATCATTATCGATTATCGGATTATTATATTATGTATTATTATTATTATTTATTATATTGATTCTTATTATTATTATTATACTATTATTATTATATTATTATCTTTGGGAAAATTCGTCGCGATGTTTTGGGGGCTTATGAGATGTGAATTATCAGACATTATCATCTATCATTATCCCATTGATCATTATCATTATTATTATATTATTATTATCATTATCATTACTATTTTATTATCATTATCATTATCATGATCATTATTAATTATCATTTATCATTTATCATTATTATTATTATTATTATATTATTATTATATATTATATTATTAATATTACTTGCATTAAATTAATATAATAATGTATAATTAATTAAATAATATAAAATTCTAATTAAAAATAATTTTCATTATTATTATTATTATTATTATTATATTATTATTATTATATTATTATTATTATTATTATTATATTATTATTATTATTATATTATATTATTATTATTATTATATTATATTATTCATATTTTTATTATGATTTTTATTATTATTTTTATATTATTTTTATTTTATGATTATTATTTTAATATTATTATTATTATTATTCATTATTATTATTATTATTATTATATTATTATTATTATTATTATTATCTATATTATTATTATTATTATTATTATTGATTAATTATTATTATTATTTATTATTATTATTATAATTATTATTATTGTTATATTATTATACTGTATTAAACAATATTAATAAAACATAATTATTGTGTTAGGATAAAACTTATAGCTATTTCATTGACTGTGATATAGTCACTAGGTATTATTCACGTTATTCTAATTACTAATATTTTATTGTACATTTAATTAATACAATTATTGTTACTATTAGAAAGGA
>JABUQX010048804.1:12500-23424 GCA_015478945.1 Trachelipus rathkii | reverse complement strand
TTAAATGTTTCTGGTTTGTCAGCATATGAAGTTAATTTGGGAAATTTGTTTTAATCCAAGAAAAACGCCATTTTAAAAATCCACTTGCTTAAACATGACGTATTAAATTTTTAAACATTATTTTAAATGTTACTGATTTTGCAAGCTATTATTGGCTGATTAAATGTTGAATAAAGAATCCACACAGACTTTAAAAATACATTATTGCTTGTTTCAAATCAAAAATATCAAGTTTATTATTAAAATGTGCCTGAGTGCAGTATGGAATTAATTTATTAAACAAAGTTGAGTCCAACTAAAAAATTATCCAACTTGACTAAATTCATGAATAAAATAATGATTTGTTGTTAAATTTCCTGAATGAGTGCCAGCCTTGAATGTTAATGATAACATAAAAAGGGGAAACACCTAAAAAAACCACTTGCTAAAATCCAATGTGGAAATTATTTAAAATGTTATTTTAAATGTTACTGAGTGGCAATCACTATGAAATTATATTACAAGGAAACTTCAAAATAAACACCATGGCTTGTGACGAATTAATGGAATATATTCAAATGCTAACTGAGTACAGCTATGGTGATTATATTGTATTAAAGAAACTTAAAAGACAACAATTCTTGTCGCAATCGAATATTTAAGTTATTTTAAATGGTTATGCTCGAATGCAGTTGCAGCTATGAAATTCGTAAAATCCATAAAGGAGGGTAAAAAAAAAAGACCATAGCTTGTATGCATCGAAATAATTAAAGATTATGTCAATGTTTCGAGATGTTGTAGCTTATTGAAAGTTATGATTAAAAGTAACTTAAATAAATCCACTTGTAAATTCATGGGAAAACATTACAATTCATTTCAATGTTTTGATTGCAGCTAATGGCTTTTAATAAGGATAATCATACTTAAAATAACAATATGCTAATGTTCATCAATAGAAAGTTAATTTAAATGTGACTGAGTGTTAGCTATGGATGTAAAATAAAAGGGTCACTAAAATCCACTTGTAAATCATGGGAAATATTAAGTTGTACTTAAGATGGTTTAGTGAAGCTGATGAATGTATATGATAAAAAGAAACCCTAAAACACACTGCCTAAATCATGGAAATATAAAGTTGTTTTAAATGTTTCGAGAATCTGGCTGCACCTATGAATGATTACAAAGAAACTTCAATAAACATGCTGTGCGGCGAAACATAATCCCATATTCAAATCTTTGTGTGCAGCTAAAAAATGTAATTAAACGTGGAGGATTATAAAGAATGACACATGATTTGATGCGTCGAAAGGACACGAAATTGAGCGATAGACCTGTAAGAAAAGAAGATACTGCCCCAGGCATAGATACGGTCACTACCTAGTCAGAAAAAGAACTAGACACCATCCGCTCAAAAACAATTGCATTGAATGGATCATTCCCGGACAATCTATTTCCCCGCTATTGTTCATACTGGCTCTCAATTCCCTAAGCACACTAATAGCCCTTAAACTTGGAAAATGGTTATAGAATTAATTCAATGAGAGAGAAAAAGGCAAGGAAATATCATCAACCTTTCATAATGAATGACAAAAATATATTTCCAAATAAAAAACGACATCGGAAAAAAAAAAAAAAAAAAAAAAACATGGGAGGATATGGAGAGGAATGTAAAGCGATATATTCCCACAGGATATATGCTAATGAATTTGGGTAATAGATATGTGTGCATTTGTAAAGTCTAAAAAAAAAGAAAAGAAGAACATGAAGCTGAAGGAACGATAAGAGATAAATCGTACGTGGGAATTAGAACAGGCGAATACTATACAAATATTTCTAGGAAATTGTAAAGAGTCTGTAATTGAAATAGAATTTTTAAAAGCATTGAAAAGAAAAAAATGAACAAGGAAAATTAAAAAGACTGATTAGAATCTAGAAAGAGAATATTTAAAGACCAATTTAACAAAATGTATCGCACTTAAGCTTAAGAGAACTGCAGTCCCGCTCTCACTTAACGAGACTTTGGCAATTATAAAATAAATTATATGAGAGTGGTTCCAACATGAGATAATGGAGATAGACGTAAAAAACAAGAAATGTACATGCCATAAAGATAATTTCTACAACAAACCAGATGCAATGCCAAGATAGTACTAGAAATGTAAGGAAATTGGGGTTTCCACAAATAAATAGGATGAAATATATAAAACAGAAGATAATAGGTTTTAAAGTAATATTTTAAGCGATTATGCTGCATTCTAAATTTGTTCACCACACTGGTATGAGTAATTAATTATTAAAACCTTCCCAAACAACAATCAAATACAAAAAAGAAAAGGATTACCTGGAAGGAGTTGAGATTGAGGTAGGAGAATTCAGAAACATAACAGAAGTAGGAAAGAAAATAAAGACCTAAAAGACAAATACAAGCATGCAAGAATAAATAATGATAATCACCAAATGGAAGGAGCATGTATGTAGGAAAAACACTTCAGGATAGATGTACTGGACCAAGATCTGCACGATAATGAACATACAGTTTATGAACCTTTAGGGGCTGAGAGCCGGGACGTCACGACGAAATAGAAAGGAACACAGGAAATCAGACGGAAAAAACATCAATAAATGCCGTCATAAAAAAAAAACAATATAGAATAGGAGTGAATAGACGAAGTAAGTTAGCGAAAAACCATGACCTCCTGCGAAACTAAAAGCATAAAGATACTCAAGACCCGCGAACTTAAATGAGGAAACAGATGATTAAATAAAGCGAGGAATGAAGACAAGGATAAGAGGATACGAGAAGATAAGATAAAAAATAGACGTACCATACAATAAGACAAATAACGTACGAAAAATAAAAATAATCTAAAAAAAAATAAGGGAAGAGCGTGATAGAAGAACAGAAATAGTTACCTAATCAATATACTAAAGAAAGAAAAAAAAAGATCGCCAGTAGAGCACAAGAACATAATGTACAACAAAAACAAACCTATATTTTCTTATGGTAAAAAAACTAAAAAAAAAGAGAAAACCAGGAGTCTCGAGAAACGTCTCTCTCTCTGTAAATAAAGAGAAATGAAGTTAATAAATAAAGCTTTGCGCCATTCTATCACACAACCAACAAACAAAAACGCTCAACAGAGAAAAAAAAAAAAAATGGACACAGAAATGAACGTGCGAATGCACCACAAAAATTGGCACAATACAGATGACCCCATAAAACGACAGTTTATCACCGTAAACGAGATATTTATTAAAACAAACATTTGGAGCCAAGATAATCCCGGGACAAATTATTTAATATTTGACCAAGGAACACAGAATGTTGCAAAACCAACTATAACCTTAAAAATGTGATTTAAATAACACAGGCCCATAGAATCTAACACAAAATTATGCAATATGATGATCATATGGAATGACAAAAAATATATGCAGCCATAAAAAAAACAATAACAATTTTTGAAAAACCATAAAAAGATACCGATAAAATACTTTAAGGCCAACACAACCCAGCACAATAAAAATTTAAGGGAAGAATGTAGGACAAGCCATACAACTATAATATGACCATACAATACCAACATCTAACCTTACCCACGATAACCACCCGACCGAGATCATAAGTAAAGAGAAGAGGAACACAGAAAATGTTAATCATCATCAGAGATTGGAATTTAACGGGACAATTTAGAAAGATAACATAATATATGAAGAGAGTGTAATAAGGAAGTAAAATGATATGTAAAGACTAAAGTATTGACATAAGAAGAAATAAAATTCTGATATTAAAAAACCAAACAAAAAAAAATAAAAGATGTGGGGAGAGAGTGAGATGTATACCAATACCAGTAGTTGGACAGCAACTCGAAAATGGTGAAGAGAGCCTGTGTCATACGCCCGCCATATTAACAATCGGCTAGTCAAAGATTGCATTGGAAATAAACAACCACACGACTACCAAGTGAATAAAAAGAACAACCTAAGCAATCCTCAGACCTCGTAGCTAGGGAGCCAAACAGTACCTAGAAAAATCACTTCATACCTTAGGCCCAGTTTGAGAACCAGGAATGAAAGGATTTACAAACTCTAAGTGGAGAAAGGGAAATAAAAAAAAAAAAAAAAAAAAAATATGAACAGATTCATATCAAAGTGTTCGTGAGTGCAGCTTCATATACAATTGTAATGAATACAAAGGAAACTTAAAAGAGAACATGCTTGTGCCAGTCGATAATGAGTAATTGGGTAAAAAATAAGTAGACAAATAGTACAAAATACATCTCAGTAATGGCTTGCGCATTGACTATTTCCGATGGGAAGAACCGACCTTGACCTTGTCCTGAAACTGTATAACAAGGAAATTTTTAAAAATAATTAAAATAAAAGTGACACAGTCAATAGATCGTCCTAGAAGCGAGGAATGGAACAATGGAAAGTTAACCTGAAACTAAACCATGAGAAAGGGTCCTGTATGAAAATAAAAAATGTCACTAGAAATAAAAGGCCAAGACCCGGAGACAAGTATTTTCCAAGGAAGGATTCTCTCTCTCCACTTTAAGTTATACTCGCCCAAACATTAACCCCCGTAAGTAATCTTTAAAAACATTTGAATAATGCGGATACAGGCATTAATCCAAGGAAATGAAAAAGAAGCCCAAATAAATAATTCTCTGCAATCTATTCTACATGGATTGACGTAAAGTTATATTCACCAAATAGGGAGGAACCACCAGGTCAGATAGAGATCGCTAAAAAATCTCAGTATATCAAATAATGAACATTAACGTGGATTGGATAAGTGTGCTTTTCTCTCCAATCAAAGAAAAGGAAGAAGAGTAGAGAGTGAGAACATCATGCTGGATCAAACTGCCATCACCCAGCTAAAAGGAAGTACATATAATTACCTAGTTGCAGTTGAGTCGGTTCAAGAATATAGAAAATTAGAGAGAAACTGCATATTGAATTTTAATAAAAGAAAACCTGAAAATTGAATATTAAAAATCAGAATATTTGCGAAGGTAATTTAATACTAATTAGCTTTGACGTAAAGTCACTTTTTACGAATAGAAAAAAGGACTGGTACTCCAAGAGATCTGGAACATGCTGGATCCATCTCAGCCAGGAAGAATGACTAAATGCACATACAGGATGATCTACAAGGACAAATATTATCTCGATTGTACACAGATCGGAAAGGAGGAGGTTGGGAATGGTGGAGCTGGACCAGGTATACAAGAAAGAGTATTCATCGGGAATAGGCTGAATACCTGAAGCTCAAGCAAAGAAATTCAATACAGTAGGCTGTGCCTGCACTGAGAAGAAACAAACCGGACTTCGACCCTCCATATTAAAAAAAGAAAAGAGACTAGATCGGCGCACACACTATAACACGAATTTCAGGTGCCAGATGGGAGGACCGAAAACAACAAAAAATAAGAATGACAATATATCTTAAAGACAGATATGAGAGAAAAAAAAAAAAAAACTATTGTAAACGCATTGAAGAGCCAAGCAATGGCAAAACAATATAAAGAGTTATTGGTTTTAAATACATTGAATGAAGACAAAAACTATAGAAACAAAAAGGAAAATATTTCTGAGGAGGAAAGAATAGTAACAGCAGCCCAAGATCGCACTCTACGAACAAGATGGGAACAGGAAGCACATCGAAAAAAAGGGAAAACAATCACTGACATGTTTGTAGGAGTATCTGAAAGAAGGACAACCGAATCGTGTCATACAAACATCTTAGCGAAACTCGAGGGTGTCAAGTCTACATAGAAGAGTCATCAATATACTAGAAAGACACAACCCCATCTGTAGTCTTATACATTTCAGAATTAGCCAAGAAGTATAAAATCCTAGACTGGATTAACACAGTTTAAACGAGTTACTGAAGGCAATAAAACCCCCCCAGAAATAGAGAAAATGAAGAGCGTGATATTGGTATGATTGTGCTATCCCCAAATCTGATTGATAGCATGTCCCATAATAGACCAGACCAGTAAGTAGTGAAAGGCAAGAAGGGACACCGAATGTATATAATAGAGGGGAGTTCCACTTAGAAACAACTTGTGGACTTATGCTCGAAAAGAAATTGACAAGTATCAAAGACTTGAAACCAACGAAATACGAGAATGATGGAAATTGAAAACATACAATCAGGCTGATACGCGATGTGGTCGGAGCACTGCGGCAGTAATCAAGAAAAGTCTTCAAAATCGAACATCTGAAAAGCTCCCAGTGTCGAATTACAGCTGTGCGAATTAAGTAAAATTAGGTGTAATAAAGAGAGCATTTGCTCTCCTAAGGACTTGTAGACTGGGAATGTGGATAACATAACCGTGAAATGACCTTGATGTCAAGGTTGACCACGGCTCATATTCTATAAAACCCCTTCTAAATGGGGAGAAATAAAAAATATAAAAATAAAAATAAAGTTATTTAAATGTGCGGAGTGCAGCTATGGTTCATAACCGTATGTGTTGAATGATGTATATTATTAATGGCTCTCGTATTATCGAAGTCTAAAGCTAATGCCAGCTGTTCCATGTAATGTGTGGGATAGTTATACCTGTCATATGCAGTTGTTTAAGTGTTCTAGAGTTTCGCACTTGAATTGTAATGATAGAGAGAAATTTAATCACCATGCTTGTGATCAAAATATAAAGTATATTTAAATGTTCTGAGTGCGAGCCATGAATGTAAATCGTAAAAGGGATATAAAAATTCACTTGCTAAATCACAAAAACATAAAAGTTATATAAAATGTTAAATATGACTGCAGCTATGAATGTAATGATAAAGGAAGTTCTAAAATAAAGACACATGCTTGTGTGCATACTGATACAATGATGAAGACAAATCGTAAAATATCAGAAGGCCATACTCAGATCGTGCGGAGTCTCTAAGGTAAGGAATAGTAACCAGCCAGCCCAAGATTGCACTCTACGAACAAGATGGCACAGGAAGCACATCGAAATAAGGAAGTCTGTCTATATATTTTATAATAGAGTATTGTAGAAGGACAACAGAATCGTTTCTCAACATCTTAGCGGGTGTTCAAGTTCTACTGAAGAATACATCAGATAATACAGAAATGACACAACACCTATCTGTAGTCTTATCATTTTTCAAATTATGCGTGCAGAAGTATAAAATCAGACTGGAAGTAACGAGTTTACTGGAAGCATAACCCCCAAAATAGAAAGAAAATGAAAGAGCGTTGGATATTGTATTTGTAACAAATCATTAGTAAGAGCGAAAAATGGCCGGCGAGCAATCGTACTTATGAAACTAAAGGACAATTAATTGGTGATTAGTAAAGTGATAGGAAAATGTAGAAGGTCAAAAAAGAACTTATTTATGTTGTTGTCAGGAGTACATTTCTTTTACGGCGTCTCCACCATCTTACAATATAGTCCCACTCAGACTCCTGGGCCCCTTCGTACATCTTTTAAAAAATTAACCTGGCTCCGGCTCGACTTCAGTCTTTGGTGGATTATTTTGAATCTCCATTACGCATATCATAAATCTCTTAAAATTACTAAAAAAAATTATGGTATTGCGAGTATAAATAAGATATTGGTTGTAGTGACACCTTTATTCTGAACTTTCCAATTTAAAATTTAGAAAATATTTATTTTTTTTGAAGTAATTTTTTAATAAAAATAGAATAAATTGTAATTTACTATTTTCCTAACTTAAAATAAATCCTCTTTGAATTATTTGAACAAATGTTAATATAATTTATTTTTTTCAAAACTATTTTCTTAAAAATGAAAACTGCTTCAAAAGCGAAATTCTCGCTTTAACGATGCCTAGATTCGAAAATTATCATTTTAAATTCCTCAAATAAGTTACTCACACTCAGCAGAAATGTTGAGGCAAATCTATAACATGTTAAGCACCAACTTGCCATATTTGAGAATAAACAGATTTGACTGTCATTTTTCATTCTCTTTTTGCGTGCTCCAGTTGGTCCAATTGCCGATGCATACCTCACTTTCCATCTTAACACTTAAAACTTCCATTAATTTCTATGCACTCGTTACCTTTGCTATTTGTCTCGCCTTGTTTATAAGATTTGCTGCTAGAGTATTGTAAAAGTGTGAACTCGTCACCTCATGAGTCCATCAATATTAACGTCATTGAAACATAATCTTTTTCATACTCTTTTCACGTTCGTTTGGAAAATCAATTTTGTACTTCTTCGTTTTTGACATTCAATACAATTGTATCAACATTGACAATTTTACCTCAAGTTCTTGCTCATGTCATTAATTTAATTTTCCAAAAGTTCTGATCATATTTTGATTGCGTTATCTTAACTTTTAACTACCTATAGTATAAAGAATAAAAATACATCTTTAGACTTTTCATAAATATTCTTCAGTTAGTGAGAGGAGGAATAAGCTGCGGAAGTCCTCTAAGGTGGAATTAGAAGAAAAGGATTTCAGAGAAGAAGTTCAGCTTTACGGAAGTAATAGAGGAGGCGGAAAGCGGACAAGAAGGAAAACATAAATGTTCTATTTTTTTTTATTTTTTTTTTTTTTTTGCAAAATTGCACAGAAAGAATGTGAGAAGAGGAAGGGGGTTAGGTTAATTGGATTTCTATACTGAAAAGATAGAGTTTTTAGTATCTAGGAGAATATAGATTTTGCACGGTTCCGAATAAAGCATTGCGTGGGTATTCTGGAGTTTTCACGTGGATGCACGGAATCTCCTTGCGACCGCGTCGCCCCTGGGGGTGCAATTGGCACGAGAACAGAGCAGAGCTAAACCGAGATTGTTAAGGTTTAGTTGAAGGGAAGAATATGGAGTGTGCGCCTTCGCACGCGCTGAGGGAGATTGTGGATTGTATAAACAGAAAACTAGATAGAAAGTGAAGTGGAACTCCGGGGGAGGAAAGGGATAAAAGTAACAAGGATTAGAGGTTACGCAAAAGGTCAGAACTGTTATCTTAGGAGAATGATATAGGAAGAAAAGCACATTGTGGTGAACGTTTGAAATCATCAAGAATGATGATTTCAGATTAATATGAAGAAGAGAGTGCATGAAAAACTAGAAGACGGAGAGAGAGAGTGAGAGAGTAGAGGGGTTTGCTGTCAGGCGAATCAGAACACTTGAGTTTGATTCACGAGTAGAGAACGAAGTGACAGAGTAAAGGTGATGTTCAACATCGTGGAAACTGGGCTAAAAGAACGTGTTAATTCAGAACAGGCGCCGTCAACTCCCAATGATGATAAAGGGAGGGGTCGGATGGGGGCTGTGTTTGGAGTTCGGCCCTGGTAGACCTTTCCGAGGCTGATGTTGGCACTGTCATTTTGCCAACCTTAGTATGAGTAGGAGACACTGTAGTCATGGAAGGTACAGAGATTGCCGAGCGTGTTGTACCAGGATCCAACACTCCTGACAATTCAGCATTGGATGTTTGGATCGCTAGGGTTGCGTTATGGTCTGAGATCATCGAGATTGCTGTTTACATGGACCCGCACCTCAAATGACTCAGAAAGTGACACCACTGTGACACTCTCCCCTACATGTTAAGACGGCTTTTCCTCTGTCATAGTTTTGATATTCTTTATTATGTTGTTAAAAGAGACTTTCCTTTCAGGAAGAGCAAGAAAAAAGAAATATACGGAAATTTGAATATATATTCACGTAACCGGGAAAAACTTTTTGGAAGATTTGAAAGAATTGAAAGGATTTAATACAAACAGTTCAAACCAGAAAGATGACGACAATTATGCAAATGACCAAAATTGAGAATGGAGACATTTAAAATAAACACAACCGGATAGTAATGATATTAGTCAAAAAGAGGGTAGCGCATTAGAGCCAATGGTAGTCTTGGACAACTACGCTCTGCTACCAATTTAGTGTTATTTTTGATTTGGATATTTGAGTGAATGAAATTTGAAGTTGCCCAAAACTAAGTAAAGGAAATTAAAGAAAGATGTAAAATAGAATGGGGAATGGGTGGATCAGTTTCCAGAGCCGCAGTTCAATACAATATTCGAAAAACTTCCCTCGCTCGCTGAATTGATAACTTCCCTTCTTCAATCTGGAACAAGCTATTAATGATGGACAAGCTCTGATGCACAAGGGTCTTTCCGGTTGTCAAGGACAGGATACAGGAGGGATGATCGCACATGAAAAGAATAATATAAGTCATTAGAATATGCGGATGGAAGTAAATGAGGGTTTAAGAATAAAATAATTCAAAATAGCGTCAAGCCAGTAAGCCAAAAACTTTCATTCCGTTTAAAATATTCGACTCTTGGGTCGGAAGTCGGTTGTATTTTAATATCGGACTTGGTATCGGAGTCGGAGTTAGATTTATTTTTTTTATCGACTCCCCATCCCTGTTATATTCAATTTCGTTGATAATGTAAAAAAAAAATTCAAATTTCTCGAAAGAATAATTTTTATTATTAGTATGTAAAATATTCTGAAATAAAACGAAAAATACATCGATAGTAGTCAACTAAAAAACAAAACAAAATTAGTCTACTCTTTTTTTTTTAAGCTTTTATTTTTAATTATTTTATTGCACATATACATTTAAAAAAAAGCTAATCGCTAAAAAAAACTAAAGAATTTTTCGAAACCCCTTTCGATGTAGGAAAAGTTATATAGTTTTACTTACAATAGTTGGCCTAATGCTTTCTCACATTAGCAAATATTTACCGGCATTTCTTAATCTTTATTAATATCCTCTAGACCTCACCACTTTCACTGTCTGAAATAGTACGTTTTACACAGGATATGACTCCGCAATGAATTTTAGAAAAGTAGATCATATTCAGACAAACTTTTTAGAATTTTTGAAATACATTACTGACTGCATTGACCAAGGAGATCCAGCTAGACATATTATATATTTAAGACTTAGTTATTAAAAGCCTTTGACAAGGTCTACCCACAAAGGCTGATGGCAAAG
>JABUQX010048803.1:2500-10000 GCA_015478945.1 Trachelipus rathkii | reverse complement strand
TTTGCCATGTTCTCTTCTCTTCAAGTTTTGCCCTTTGTTATCATTAGGTGTTCTTAAATTGGAGATGAGATGGAGATCTGGGTGTTTAAAGGAGTTTATTTGTGGCGGTCAGATCCTGATCTGGGATATATATATTGTTTGTTGTTGAATTGATGTTTCTTTGTTTCATTAGTTACAGAATTTATAGGTTTAAAACACAAAACACACAACACGACACAGCAGAAAACAAAAAATTTTATAGAAATAAAAACAAAAAATAACATTTAAAAAAAAGAATACTAGAGTAATTTACATAGATGACAAAATGATATAATATAATTTCATCTTTACGATGCGTGAGCATTTTTTATTTTGGTTACAAGTTAAGGTCCTATGCGTTATTATTATATTAAGTTGTGTCTATGCTCAGGCAAATTACAGATATGATAATTATACAGGTATAGATGATTTAAAAGTGGAATGATTTGACATAACACAAGAGAGAGGTCATTTTCTGGTTGAGGAGAGGATATTTTCTCCAGATCCCGCGTGAGGAGGAGACCAAGGCTTCTTGCTCCCGCCCGAGGAGGGCAAGTCTCTGTCTCCGGGAATCCAGGCGTTCACCTGGATAGGGTGCGTTCTTCTGGCTTTTATGAGTTGCAACGACGGTACGAAATTATTCGGCGCCACTATATCCCTCGCCGGAGCCACGAGAAGGCAAGCAAAATCTGTCGGCTATATATATATAATATATAAATATATATATTATATTATATATATATATATATATATATATATAATAATATATAATATATAATATATATATATATATATTATATATATATATATATATATATATATATCAGGAGTCTTGTGCTTAAGGCAAGCTAACGCATTATTCTATTCTGAACTGTATGTTATATATAAAAAAAGATTTAAATCTAAAGCTAAAAGATTTATAATGAAATATAAAAATAATGAATATAATAATTACTTACTTTAATATTAAATTTGCAAATTTAAACTTTGTAGTCGAAATCTTTTCTTTTCGTTTTTTAACATACAATTATAATTTCAATTTGCAAATAATTTTCAATAGGTAAATTGTGGACAATATCTCTTTCAATTGGAAGCCCAACAAGTGTATTCAATCTATCTTGATCCATAGAATTCCGAAAAGAATTTTTAATTCTTTTCAGTCTAGAAAAGCATCTTTAAGCTTCAACAGTGTTTCTGCATTCCATTTTCAATAATATACTTGAGAATTAAGAGCTTCCTTCCGGGCATTAAAACCTTCTCTAGAATATATAACTTCTAGATCAGATTTAGGTTTCAAGTTATGAAAAAATGGAAAGACAGTTATAGTCTTTTTAAATGCATCTGAATAAAGTTCTATTAAGTTTAAGTGTTCTTGGCTCGAAACGTTGAGCTGCTACTCAGTGATCACTAAAGGGAAATCTTTCCTTAGGATGAGAAATTTTTATGTCTCACACTTCATACGCTATATTACTTTCGTCATAATGAAAAATATTTAATGACCTCTTTACCTCACAAGCATCAAACGCTTACGCAATTTTTTCCATTATCGCGGCCATATTATTTCTAATCTTACCTGGTGTTAATTGTAGATTGCACACAGCTTGTTCTATGAGAATTTCATCTGCGTGTCTTGATTGAATTATATTATAAAAACAGTCCACGTTAACATTCTGTGGCGAAATGCAAATAAAGGATCAGTCAATAGTAGTTGCAAACCTATTTAATTAACCTCGTGTTCCCTTGTTTGTTTTCATTTCGAATTTTTCAAAGCGCTCAAACAATGGTTCTCGGTATTCAAAAACCAAGTTTACAGTTCTGATGTTAAAATTGCTCCTTGTTTTAACAATTTTTGCCAATTGTTTCCAATAATTTCATCTAACACTGAGTATCTTTTGAGGAGATTGGGGTAAAAAGGTTGGAATAATGATATTTCTAAAGAACTCTCCGACTTGTGAAATTTGAGAAAGAAACTTTGCGTAATTATCAATCTAAATTGATGAATGTACGTAATATGAGTTTGGATGCAAGTCTTTTATAATTATTATGTTTACACCAGTGACGTGCCCGGTGACTCCAGTCATAGCTGCAGCACCATCGTAAATTTGATCCATCAATCTTTTCGGACAGTCCGATAATGCGGATTTTAATTGTTTAGAAATAACATTATATATTTATATATATAAATATATAAAATATATATATATATATATATATATATATATATATATATATATATATATATATATATATATATATATATATATATATATATATATATATATATATATATACCATAAAATATATATATATATATATATATATATATACTATATATATATATATATATATATCGCAAAAACTGTAAGAAAATTAGTAATCGTAGGCCTAAGTGCTAATTCTCATGTGGTTTCCAGGCTCCCATCCCTCCTTTTTTAAAATATCTTATATTACAACTCTCCTCTGCCACTTTATCCGACGTAATATTCTACATGATTACAAGAAAACTCTTATATGTTCATTTAGTCATTTATCATTACGTGAAAACATTTGATATTTCTACGAAAATTTTTTGTTTAAGTGTTATAATTTAATTTATTATAGTTCAAGCAAGGAGGAGAGGATCGCTAGATATCGCATACAAACCAGGGGCCCTTAAAATAGTTCTTTGATGTTATTTTTGTTTCTTCATCGTGTAGGCCTCTATATGAATTGGATAATGATTTAAAAGTTATAAAACAAATGATTTATTCAATGAATAAGTAATAAAAGTTGACCGACAGTTGAGATACTCTTTTTCTTTATAAAGTTGATTGAGGATGTCACTGACTGTTCCTGAATTTGACTCCCTTTTGAATTCTGCATTTTCTTGAATTTGATGTTTGGAGGAGCTCGGGAGAGAGTATCTTTAATTGAGTCTTCTATTTCTTCTGAGTGTCTTCTGATTGAGTATCTGACTGAGTATACAATATTTGATGAAGTTATGTAACCATTTTGCTTACGCAAATTTTAGCATAAGTTTAAACATAAAAACAAATTTAAAATTTTTGCGAATAGTTACAATTGA
Source organism: Trachelipus rathkii (assembly GCA_015478945.1). Taxonomy (NCBI): domain Eukaryota; kingdom Metazoa; phylum Arthropoda; class Malacostraca; order Isopoda; family Trachelipodidae; genus Trachelipus; species Trachelipus rathkii. The sequence continues at coordinate 6,918 of JABUQX010048803.1, read as the reverse complement.
GGGTACTACATTACTTCCCACGCTAAACACGGAGTGGTAAAGTATATAAATACATAATATAAAAGAATAATAATCATTCAAATGCATACATATTTGGGGCATTCGAAAATGCGCACAAACATATAAAACATTTCAATGACTAAAAATAATAAAAATATGTAATGACAAAGACATTCAAATATATGCATATCTGATCATGCCCTTAGACATAAGTACACGTACAAACATTTGAATGCATAAAAACATATTTACAAATATTTGAATACATAAAAATACAATAATGTTATATATACAGAAAATAAAGGTGCATTCAAACACAAGCATATTTGGTTATATCCGTTAGATATAAGCAAACATGCAAACATTTGAATGCATAAAAATACAAAAAAATTTATACATAATTATTGATATAGAACAATTGAGTTACTCACAAGAGTTAAATAGGCCACATCGATCGAACCGTTGAATCCAAGGAAAGGTCCAGTATAAGGCGTTTCTAATGTATCCATGATTTGATCAATGCGCACGGAAATAGTTTTCAAAGCTGTAGTTACGAAAGAAACATTGCGTGACATATGTAGAGGCGAAGTTGCCTGAAATTTAGGTCCTTTATTTGAAAGATTTCTTCATAAATAAAAGGGAGCGGCACAGAACCATTTAGAATTCGAAAAGGAATCAGAGTTCGTAGTGGAATCCAAAAATGAGTTTCTGCCCATAATCCAAACTTAAAATGATGAAAGAAATCCATACCGAAAAGGAAGTTTGCTATGTCTAACGATGAATCCTCGAACTGTGATATTTGTGAAAAGATGAAGACCGTAATCCAAAATTAATTGAAAATGAAAAATGAAGTCCGTATCGATAATGTTCGTTTGTTTGAGTCATCTTCTCGGAGTGTTCTGATTGGGATTTTTAGTATTATTGTAGTTTTTTCTTTTTCTTCATTTTGGTTTTCTTTTGGAGACAAACTTTTCTTGGTGAGGATGAAGGAGTTAGTAAGATCGATCGTAATAAGAAGTTACTGGTGAAATGCTGATGGGTTATCAGAAGGCGCTGGGTGTTCCACTTCCGGGATTACCAATATATATAGGGGCCCTTAAAATAGTTCTTTGATGTTATTTTTGGTTTCTTCGTGTAGGCCTCTATATGAATTGGATAATGATTTAAAAGTTATAAAACAAATGATTTATTCAATGAATAAGTAATAAAAGTTGCCCGACAGTTGAGATACTCTTTTTTTTTGGAAGTAGACTTTGAATGTCACTGACGTTTCCTGAAATGGACTCCCTTTTTGAATTCTGCGTTTTCTATTAATTTGATATTTGGAGGAGCTCGAGAGATAGTATCTTTAATTGAGTCTTCTATTTCTTCTGAGTGTCTTTGGTTGAGTATCTGACTGAGTATCTCAATGAAACGTGGTTTATATACAATATTTGTTGTACTTATGCAAAAATTTGCTAACGCAAATTTTAACATAAGTTTAAAAATAAAAACAAATTTAAAATTTTTGCGAATAGTTACAATTGAAGGTACTATATATATATATATATATATATATATATATATATATATATATATATATATATATATATATATATATATATATATATATATATATATATATATATATATATATATATATATATATATATATATATATATATATATATTACACAAAGGTCTTATGAATACAAAAGAACTTTTATGTTAGACATTTTTCACTGGCCAATCCGCTTTTGCTCTTTATTTTTATTTACAAAGAGAATAAAATAGAGCAGAAAAGGGACTTTATGAATGCTATGACATTAACATATGCTCTATGATATTTATTTTCAAAACACTCAAATGATTATATTTTAAAAACATTTTACTAATAAAATCATCAAACGATTTTATAGTTTTTACGTAGTTTATATATATATATATATATATACGGTATATATATATATATATATATATATATATATATATATATATATATATATATATATATAAAAAAATTTTTTATATATATAAATGTATAACAACTGCTACAAATAATAAATATATATATATATATATATATATATATATATATATATATATATATATATATATATATTATATATATATATATATATATATATATATATATATATATATATATATATATATATATATATATATAAAAAATATATATTTATATATATATATATATATATATATATATATATATATATATATATATACTGCTCATATATACTTCTAAAGAATTTTTTGCCACAGGTTAAGAATATGAAAAAAAAAATTATATATTAATAAAATCATTAAAAAGGTTAAAATTTAAATAAGGAAAAAAAAAAGTAAAACATCAGATAGGTAATTTAAAATTTGAAATAAAATCCTTCTCCTGGGAAGGATTCTATTTTAAATTACCTGTCTGATGTTATTCTCTATTTATTTCAGTTATCGTATATTCTATATCCTTCCTTGCTGGTCTTTTTTTCTTTTTCAGGCAGTTCTGAGGAGGACCCTAGGTTCGGGTGTCGTAACGTAAACATCTATCGTTTTGGTCTTTTTATTCGTTTCCTTATTTTAAATTAACCTTTTTCAGTGTTCTTTTTTAATGGTTGTTAAATGATATATATATAATATATATATATATATATAATATATATATATATATATATATAATATATATATATATATATATATATATATATATATATATATATATATATATATATATATATATATAATATTTAAATATATATATATATATATAATAATATATATGCTATATATCTTTTCTCATAATAATAACATAATATATATATATATATAACTCTATATATATATACCTGTTTATATATATAATAATATAATATATATATATAATAACAATATATATATACTATATATATATATATATATATATATATATATATAATATATATATACTCATGAAAAGGAAGTGATGATGAATAAGGGACACTCAAGGATCACTCAGTTGTGGTTGCTCCTTCTTTCAGTCCATCTGTTTGTAGAACTCCTTGCCTTCTTCTATTTTCCCTGCAATATTCAATCTTCCTCTATTTAAGTCCCACGTCTGCGCCCACCTGAGGGAATTGCGTTAGGCAAGGGAAAGGGTGGGGTTTACTTTCCATTTATATTAATTTTTTTTCTTTTTGTAATTTTTTTTGTATTATCTTTATTTTTTTTTTTTTTTCCCCTCTTTTTGAAAAGGGCCATGCCCGTGAGTGGTGGTATCATGTAATATATATATATATATATATATATATATATATATATATATATATATATTTTTATATATATATATATATATATAGATATATATATATATGCTGCTATATGCTATATATATGCCCTGTGCTATATATATATATATATATATATATATATATATATATATATATATATATATATATATATATATATATATATATATATATATATATATATATATATATATATTACAAGGCTTTACAAAGAGTTAGTTCGGGTACAGATGGTCGGAACCCCCACCCCCTGAAATTATCCCTTAACTTTAATTTATAACAATAATAAAAGTAATAATGAAAGCAAATCAAAAGTATATGTTGATAGAAATGAGGGAAACATTTGTGGTTCGTGAAGATTTATTTGATTTAATGGATCTGGAAGCACAAAGAATCTTCAGTGGAGGCAATATTATGAAGGTTGAGATAAATAGTGACTGTCTGATTGGACAACGATATGATGGTGCAGTAGTAATGATGAAAAGTTTTAGAGTTATTCAAGCTGTTGAAAATATATAGCGATACTATATGTTTATTGCTGTCCACATTTACATAGAGTACAACATATTAGAAAATTTACTGGCACAGTGAAAATAGCTATACACTGTTGTAGATCACCAAGAAGGACAACTATTTGAATAGAACACACAGGAAAGATTTTCTAGAGACAAAACGAAAAAAAAACTAGCAGAAATGTGCGAAACAAGCTAGGTGGAAAGTTGCGAAGGATTGTTACGATTTAGAGTTTTTTAATGCAATTGTTGAAGTTTAAGGAGCTTGATAAGGATCAAGATATTGAACCTTTTTCAAAAACCTCAAATCTTTTGATCGAATTTGTTATAAGTTAAATTATTACCTCAACTTTGTTCTGCTTCATTTCTCCATAACAGTGGCGGCTCTGTGTAAAGGAACTGCCGAACAACAGCACTCCTATTTTCCCTCGATATTATCGATAACATTCAAAATAATGACTTTTTTTTCTTTAATTATTCCTTTATACTTGTACTAATATTACGTAATCCTTAAGCTTAACGTCAGTAGCCAGGAAAAAATAAATAAAATGTAGTTCATAAAAAAATTACAAAATTCCCGTGCGCTTCACAGTTCCAGCGACTCGATGTTTGGCTGTTGTGCGCATGC
>JABUQX010048802.1:20000-42123 GCA_015478945.1 Trachelipus rathkii | reverse complement strand
GCATTTTAAGTTTTCTTTTAAAAAATTATATTTGTCGTACGCTTAGTTAGCTCTCGTTGTATTTTTAGGACCTCTACTGATTTTTTTCTTCGACGTAAGAGCTATTTATTGGCAGAAAGTAAATAGCGTTAAGTAATTAAATATTATTAAGTAATTATTAAATAATAAAATTATTGTTATTGTTATAATTATCATTATAATTTTTTCAATAAAAATTTAAATACGATCGATTTTTTCAAGCCGAGGGATACCATCACCCAATACCTCCCCCCTTCCATTCTCCCCCAGAAATATTCCTAAACAAAATGAAAATTCGTTATTAAAATATTTGTTGTTATTGACTTTTTTTAATCATTTAGATAGAATGAATAAAAAATAAAATATAGAAACCCCTAATATTAGCTTACCTATTGTTAAAAAATGCAAAATAATTTGAATAGAGAATTTAAAATAAATAATATAAATTTTTGTAGAATAAACCGAATACGGGTTTGCTCGAAGGCTGGACGATGCTAGGTTCTTTTTTTTTCTTCTATTTCTTCGAGAGCTAACTAACTGTCCAGCAACCCCCAGATATAAAAAAGGGCTAAAATTAGGAAAGCCCGTTCTCCTTTCTCGAGTATGGCGATCAAGGACAATAAGATACCGTAAATGGGAATAGAATTTTAATTAAATAATTAGAATATCACAATCATAAATAAATAAGTAGAAAAAATGTGACCCGAATATAATATTGAATGAAGCGACATTTCTTTTTTAATTTAGCTATCTATCGCGATAAAACGGATTAAAACCGATAATTTAGTAATGTTTCTGGTTCCTCATGATTCTTCTTTTTTTTACTATCATTTTGCATAGATGAAATAGAATAATGAGCAGCGTCAAAATTATAAGGGCTCCCGCAACAGCGAAAGCGTAATTTAGAAAAAATCTCGTAAATCTATCATTAGAGAAGATATACGAGTCCTCCGAGCTGGATTCATAAAGTTTTTCAAAATTTTGATCATTTCCTTTCTCGACTATAGAAGACGCCTCGCTCGAAACGAACCTCTTCGCATTAGCTTCTTTTTTGTCTTCGTTCTGCCGAATATTTTCGTTATTTTTATTTTTCTTTGGCGAAGAGCCGTTTGCTCTCCCGATAGCCGGAGTATTTATTAAGCCATTCTCGCTGTAATCGTAATCGTATTCGTCGCGTAATGAAAAAATGGGTGGCGGTGTTGAAAGCTCGACGATGGCCATTTCCTCAGTCGAGACGGCGCTGCCATTTCCTTCTGTCCATCTTCCTTTAAATATTACCACCGTAATATTGAGGCAAAAGGTCGAACATTTTCCCGTTATAAAAAATCCGCAATATTTCGGTAATTTGGATGTATGCGGGAATTTTTTTGTTCCATTTTCGCAGTACTGGGCTCGGGTGGTGGAAGTTTTATCGACCTCTTCGAAATTTAAAGTCGCTAATGTTTTTTCCACCTTCGCATAGGATAAATAATCGAATACCGTATATCGAGTAGAATGAAGTCCTTGTAGATAATATTCTAAGATAACAACGGGCCTACCAAAATCAGTTTCGTTAATCGGCAACTCGTAAGGAGTAGCCTCGTGCGGGATGGTTTTTAGGATATTATTATCCAGAACAAATGCTTCGTCCTTGCAGATTTCATCGGGTTCGACATTGTAAGGTATAATTTTAATGCCGCCGAAAGACTCGCACGAATCCGTTTTGAAAAAGTGATATATCGTTCTGCCCACGTTGTTGAAATAAAAGTAAGATTCGTTCTCATCTAAAAAATCGATGCAGTATCTTCTCGTAAGCCGAATGGTGTGATCGGCTTTATCGTCATGAACCATAGCACGAACATGCTGCTGCTGCGATAGATAAAACGCGAGCACGAAGACCAAAGTTTTGAAGCCCATGTTTTTCTTCCACTGCCTGGAGTTTGAATCTAAACGCTGGGCGGGTGCTTATATTTAAATGACGCCACCCCCCCCCATCGCTATCGCGGTTATTATGAAAATATTTATTTATTCGAAATCATCATTTTCGCCTAACTTGATTTTTATGAATAATTTCTTCTCTTATCAAATGATAATGATAAAAATTTACGGAAATATTATTTATTCATTTTATTAAAAAATCTAATTTTTTTATGAAATCCATCACCAAAGGTAGAAAAAACTCGCTACCAGTAAAGTTTAATATATATATATAAATATCTATATATATATATATATATTATAATATATATTATTATATATATATTTTTATATATATATAATGATACTATATATAATTAATATATATATATTACATATATCTATATATAGCTAGCTTTCGTGAGAAATTTGATGATTAAAATTAGACATTGAAATCCGCCAGGCTCTCTCTTTTTCTTTTCCTCTCTCTCTCAGTATAAACAAGCAAACCCCCAAAATCGATAAAAAACTCCCGATCCCGGTTAAGATTAGTATAATCAATGTAACGTCTTTTCTTTTCAACCGGATCAACTGGTCTTCAATTTTTAATTTATTACCTATTGTAGACGTTGGTTCATTTTCACTCGGTTTTAGTGATGGAAATATTCTTCTCCTGGTGGTGAAACTAATGTCGTTACCGTCGCCTTCGTCGTTGCTCTCATCTTCAACGTCGGGGCTCACCAAAGAATAATAGTTTTCCGTCGTAGAAACGTCCTCTCCCTCACCCGCGCCGTTGCCGCTATCTTCGAGTGGTAGCGATGAAAGGGTGAAACAAACGGTCGAACATTTTCCCAATAAATAAAACCCGCAATAATTCGTTTCATTCCAACGATAAGGATACACGCGTTGGTGTTTGTCAATGTAGTTCGATGGTTGGATAATATTTTTATCTACCTCGAAAACGAACGACGTCAACGAATCTATCCTATCCGCTAAATATTCAAATATAACATTTAGGGTGTACGAATATCTCTTGAGACGATAATCTAGAGTGATGTTGGGCTTATTAACATAATTTTGAGGTGGTTTGAAAGTGATCTCCTCGACTAGGGTTTCCCGGATATCGGGTGGAATCCTTTCCTCGGACCCGCAGCTTTCGCCTTTTGGGACCGAGTGAGGTATAAATTTCAAGGTGCCGAAAGAATCGCACGGATCCGTTTTAAGAAACGTTAATTCTTTTCCATTCAGAGTGTCGTCGAAATGATAATAGGACTCTATCTCATTTTGGAATCGGACGCATCGCTTCTCCGTGGGCAAAATCACGATATTCCCGATGATCGTAGCGCTGGCACTTGACAGAGCGAACGCTGCGTACGCCGCTGCCGCTGCTATAAAGAATGTTTTGAATCCCATCCTTCGCCCTCTCGGTAGTGAAGAAAAATACGAGCTAGGATTTTTATGTCGGATATATCATCATTCATCATATTTTTAAAATTTTGTAGATGAAATTAAATTTTTTTACAGTTTTGAATATTTTTATCCCTAATTTATTTATTTATTTATTAGAAGCAGTGGATATCCGTGGTCAGTATTGGTCATATTTCTTTTTTCAAAGGCTACGACGATATACTAATATAAAAAAATCATATTTATTCATTTTATTAAACAATTATTGACATTTATTGTAATATTTACGTAACATTTTATAATAAAAAAGGTTATAAATTTTAAAATAAATAGTTGCATTTTATTCTTTATTTTTTTGAGTTGATCGATCTAGCTAGCTAGCTAGCTAGCGCTCGTGAGTATTTGGTTAAAAACGGGAGGAAATGAAAATCGCCGTTCCCTCTCCTTTTCCATATAAAACAAGTCAGCCCCGAAATTGCTAAAAGACACGCGATAGCGACTGAAACTATTAAAATCGATCTAATGTTGTTTCGATTTGATGATGAGTTTCTTTCTATCGTCAATTTTTCAGGCGTGGGAAGATTGTCGTCTATTTCGGCAACCTGTATTTCTCCCGAGCTCTGAGTTGTTGGCATAGTTGCGTCCTTCTCCCGCGTCGTGGAGAGGATAAATTCGTTCTTTTTTGACGATGAATCGATCCTTCTTACCCCTATTCTGCTGTCGTTCAAGGGGATCGTAAAACTAAAGTTTTCGTCTTCGTCGTCGTCGTCGCTCACGGCATTGGATTCACCCCCGTCTTCATCCCGCGTTGTACTAGCGAGTAGGCTTTCGAATCTCTTCGGCGAAGAACTGATTATTTTCACCTTCTCCAAACTCGTGCGGTTGCCGTCGGAACTCGGTGCGTCAGGTTCATTTCCCTCATTTTCCGAGGTCTTATCGAGCTTATTCTCCTTCTTTTCCAGCAACGTCCCGATGAGGCTAGCTCGGCGCTCTTCTTCGACGTCGGACTCTTCTTCGTCAAGGTAACTCTTCATTGGCGTAGGAGCGCCGGAACAAAACTCGGTACAATTTCCGACTATAAAAAATCCGCAATACACAGTTTTTTTGAAATCGTACTTATACTCGCGCATAATTTTTAAATCGACGAGCTGTTGGGAGATAACATTTTTGTCTTTCTCAAAATCGAACAGCGGTAATACGTCGAACGGATCTGAAAGAAACTCAAACACCACATGTAGGGTTTTTTTTCTTAAAACGACTTGATATTTTACACGGACAATATAATCAAAGCGGTTCTTAAACGGGACTTTTGGTGAGAATATGTCGGACCTCGCCTGTAGGATGATTTTCGCAATACGATCTTCGGAAAAGCAGCTTTCGTTTCTTAGGACTGAATGCGGTATGATTTTTGGGAGACCGCACGAATCTGCTACGTTGAAACGGAATTCTAATTCGCGCTCTATATTATAATAATAATAATAATAATGGGAGTCTTTCAAAGTAACGCATTTTCTCTCCTTGTGGTATCCTCCAGCCTCGCAGCTCCATAGATAAAACGCGAGTGATAAAAAGATAGTTGCGAATACCATCTTCTTCTTCGTTGTCGTCATAGTTAGTGGACGAAAGGCGATCTGCTTTTTTTTTGGCACTAGTAGCGGTTTATATCGAAACGTTTAGTTTTTTTTTTAATTTATTAAAACGAAGTTTATAATTTTTTTTACGTTTTTTATTTTATTTATTATTTAGAAGCAGGAAATGTCGAAAATATGGGCGATTATTTTATAATAAACGATTCTCTTATTACTTGTGTCTTTACCTAAACTTTTGACGCGATTGGAGGTGAACTCGAAAACGGATCTACCGTCCAATCCACCTAAAATCGATCCCTGTTTTCGACGCTCGTTGCCGCTGGAGTCGTTAAACCTGTAATATTTACTTTGGTCACTCAACTCTTCGACGTTGAATTGGATACGGCGGTTGTTGGGCATTCGAAAGGAAATAATCTTATTTTCGACGTAATTTTTTAACGCGAATGAGCGAAATAGCGCATCCCCGAGGTTTTCGAGGAAATACTTTCTGTCTTCCTGGGGAATTTCTATACCCTCGCTACGACTAAATTTTCGGTTAAAGGTATCGAAAGACGATTCGATAGCTTCGAGGGTTTGATAAATCTTGAGGCTAAAATGAGGAGACAAAAGGAAGATACGCGGAGAAAATCGGTACCTCAATTCGATAACTAGATTTCGATATCTTCCGCTCCCCTCGTCCGCGTCTAAAGCTTCAATGTCGTAAGAAGAAAACGCATTATCGGAGGGCGTGGTCGTTTTTTCGCGCTCGAAATAGGATAAGGGTGTCGTCGAACCGTCGAAAATATTTCCTTTCATGAAAACCTTTTCGATCACGACCGTAGCGGAGCGGTGGCGGGGTTGAGACGGTAGCGTGGTCAAAATAACGTAATTTCCGCCCGCTTCGCGTCGATACATCAGAGCGCTTTCGCGTTCGCGCGCGCTTTTACGCGGTTTTGATAATTCTACCTTTCGCCCTTTAACGATCTTCATTCCGCGTTCCAGGTCAACAAGGTGAATTTTATCCGACGGTACGAATTTACTGAATAAAACGTTGACGTTCTTATTACTACTAATACCGCGGGCTTCGTTCGCCACCACGCTCATTTCGCGAATGGGCGGCTCCTGCGGTGGTGAAGATGATGACGATAAGAACGACTTTGGCTGCGTCGGCGACGGATTTTTTTCGCGATCGTATAGGCGCAAAAGTGAACCCAGGCCCAGCAACGAAACTCGGCAATCGAGACAATCCCCGGAATCGCGATGATTTTCGACTCGGTTTCTTCTCGCGCAATCCATGATGGAGGGAGAATTAAGTAACGCGCGTTCTAACTCAATGTGCCAAAAGATTTTCGCGTTGATCTTCTCGGAGCCTCTACGCTTAGTCATTTCGTAAATGATCTCGTATTCTCTAAATTTTTTAAAGGTATCGTGATTAATCTTCGTTCCTGGATCGTGGATTAGGCGAATGCTTCGGAAAGTGTACGAACGACCGCCCGGGGAAAATAGGTTACGAGATCGACTGTGAAAATCCGTTTCCTCTTCCCGGTCCTGATTTTCAATAGGTCGTGGCTTACTATTCCGGGCGGAGGTACAGTCGAATAACTCGATCGAACTATTCCTGAAAGGAGCTTTTTTCTCTTCTAGAAACTCTCGAGGGACAAATCGCTCGACTTCGATCCTGGGTTCGACGTCCGGAAACGCGTTTTCCTCCAAATATCTCTTCGACGCTTTTTCGAGCGTTTCAAACATTCCACTCTCGATTCCCCCATTTTCTTTTTCGCGCAAATATTCTCGAAGAAATGAAGAACTGAACAGGCGATTCGAGACTCGAAATTGTTTAACCATGTACGAGTAAATCAAAAACTCTCTTCTCACGTTTTTATTATAATACGACCCTGAAGAAGAGGGGGAAAAATCTTTGACATCTTTTAAGCAGGTCTGAAAAGGGTCGTAAAAGGCGAATCTTTCCAGCCCGTCCCCCGAATTTACTTTGAAGCACGAAAACGGGTTCAGAATCACCACGGCGTCGATTTTTTGGTAGCTATAATAGTAAAGAGAAAAAATGCCCACCGACCAGCATAGCTTCATAACGAAATCTTTGTCTCGGTCGCTCATTTCGTTAAAGCGAAGGAGGACCGGATTACCACGAGGCGCGGGTGGTGTCGGTAGTTTTAGCGACTCCCACGCTATTCCAGAACCGTAGGTGTTTTTAACATCGCTCGGACCGCCGATGAACGACACCTTTTGGGCCAGAGAGTCGGTTAAATGAGAGCTTAGAAACTTTTTAACGTCGCATTTGAAGTTGTTTTCCGATAGAAACGCGCGGAAGGTGCCGAACCTTTCGACGTCCGATATAAACACCGAACCCGCCTCTTCGAACCACCCGCTCGATATGAAGCAGAAATCGGAAATGGGGTATAATTTCCCCGGTTCGACGAGGGAGTAGAAAACGTTCGAAGATTCGTTTTCGACGTATTTTTGGTTTTTGAAGAGATGCGCTTTCGAAATTAGGTAGGGGCGTAATTTCACCTCGTCCATCGAGAATTTGTTACGGTATGAATAAAAAGCAGTTATTGATTGATATTTTCGTGAATAATATTAACTTTATTTATTATTCAATATATACTATTAAAACTATATTTTTTTAATTCCAAGAAGAAGAAGATGAAGAAGAAGAAGAAGAACAACAACAATAACAAAGACAACGAAAAAAACAAATACCGACGGTGGGGTTAATGATTGAACAAATTTTTGTAAATCAAGTCCGATCCGTCGACGGATAATTGCGTCTCCCCCCCGTTTTCGTCGAATGTATTATCGTCACTGTCGCCGCCGTCGTCGACGTAGAATCCATCATCGAAATCCATAACGGTTTCCGATCCAGAAATCGTCGATCCACCCCCTCCTCCACTTTCCACCTCCGAACACCTCCCTATTGCTTCTCCGTTATTCGTCTCCTCAACATCGACGAATTGATCGCGATGCTTTCTTCGTTCGGAAGATCTTTTCTCGTCACCGGCGTCGCCCTTGGCGATATCCGTAAATTGCTCTAATAATTTGTTTAAATAAGAACGATTTTCTCTCGTGATTTTTTTGGTCAAATTCGAATTTATAAATTTTACGCGTTCAATTTCATTTAAAAGGAATTTCGTAATTTCCGATCCGAAGTAGTGGTAACGTTGATGCCGAGGACGACTATCGCAACCTCCAACGCCGTTAACCTCGCCGCGCCGGAATTCGCAGAAATTAAATTTATGATTTATCCCTTTTAGAACGAGAACGTGATTACGAGACTTATTTATAAGAATCGGCGGAATCAGGAGTCTATACTCGTATTTGTCCGAAAAATAGAAAAATAGACGGTTTTCAGGGACGTTTTCTCGTTCGTTATTTAAAAAGCATACGCCCTCTACAGGATCAGGGATAAAAGTGCTTTGATCTGAAACGAAGTTTTCGTAACCGTAAAAATCGACTTCTAGGGAACAATTTACGTGCATGAATTTCTTGTCGTCATCTCCGTCTCCGGTCGAACTGCCGCCAAAATCCTCGTCGTTGCGGATTTTTCCGAAATCGTCGAAACGTTTTCGCTGCTCGTCAAATTTCTCTTTATACGTCGTAGGAGAGCTTCCGAGTGGTGGTTTGAGCGTTACCACTCCTCTTTCTTTTCCTCCTCCCTCGGCCGCAGACTTTTTCCTCATCGCCGATTTAGTCATTCGAAGCAAAGAGTTTAGAACGTCGGCGGAATCGACCGAGTTGGCGTTTTTATTTTTCCTTTTAGCGATATTTTTTCGCCTTAGACCAACCCCGCCCCCGCCACCACCACCACCGCCCTTTGCCAAAGAGCTAAACCCTTCGATCAAATCAGCCTCGACGTTGACGAGCTCGTCTACCAGAGGGACGCTGTAATCGATAAAGAACAGGGCGTAATTACCGATGACCGAAAATCGAGATAGCTTGGAGAGGCACCGTCGCGAACGAACTTTGAACAAGAACGAAAGCTCGCGGCAAAGGCAAAATTCCTCGATGCCGTCTTTGATCCTATAGACTCCCTTATTTCCCTTCCAGGCGTCGTTCACCAAGCAATCGGTTTCCGAAGAAAACGACAAGCAATCCGTTTCTCCTCCCTTGATGCAGACCTGAACCTGATAGTCGAGGCGTTTATTGGTGACCCCCTTCATGATTAGGTTTTTGAAAATCGACGTGTCTTGGTAATTCGTTAAAATTATCGACTTGAAGGCGGCGAAAAATAACGGATAGAAACCGTTACCTTTTTCGGCGCAGCCCTCCCGAAGTTTTTTAAAATAACCGTCAATGGTAAACAGTCTCACTTCATCGCAGCACCGGTAGAGGCGGCGACGGCTCGATGTCGACGAGGAGGGCGATGGCGGGAGGGCCTGAGACGATTCCTTTTCTTCCTCCTTTTCGTTTAAGCCGCCGCCGCCGCCGCCGCCGTCGCTCGCGGAGTAATGAGAATAAAAACATTTGAGGCACGTGACCCTATTGCAAGAGTAACAAATTAAACACGAAAGGGCCTCCAATTCTATCTCGTACGCGAGATTTTCCTCCAAACAATGACAAAAGTCGTACTTCTCTTTCGTCTCGGCGGAAATGAATTCGAACAGGTTTTTTGGGTGAGAAAAATACTCTTTAAGCGCCAACATTTTAACGAAATGAAATATCCCGGAACCTAGCATCGTCGTTTGCAGAGGATTCGGATTCCCTCCCATTTCCTCCTCCTCCTCTTCTTCTTCTCCCTCAAATTTCTTAATGAATTCGGTAATCTCCTTTTTATTGCACGAACAATCTAAATTTTCCACCCAAGAAAATAGTTTACGTTTCTCATTATCTAAATCGTACTTCTTATCACTATTATTATCGCTATTACGCGAGGACGAACCGAGAGCAGGACTCCTTTTGCAGTCGTAATCGGGGTGTAGCAAATATTTCGCATCGCCTAAAAGTTCGAATAGAGTGTCGCTCGTTACCGGCATTAGATTTGCTTCGGCGGCCATTTCCTTCGATTTCGTTCTTTATAAAATATAAAAAAAGGAATGATAATGATGCTGATTTGCTTCGAAAAAAGAATTCGTCGTAAAGGCGAAATATTTATATTGTTATCGCTAATTCAATCAATATTTACCTACTTATTTTTTTATTTATTTATTTATTTATTGATTATTTAATCATCCTTAGTTTTATAGGATAATCGTGATTCGGTCGTTGAGATATTTATTCGAGTACGCGCTAACCCGATGAAATCAAAACATCTGCTGTAAACTGTTTTATAATAAAAAAGAATCGCAAAATTTTTCTTTTTTTCGTTTTTTTAATACCCATTTTCATTATTATGTAAATTTGACAACATCTTTTGGTTTAAATTAAAAAATGCGCGATATCAAGCATCTCGGTTCCTGGGGACCAAATCAAACGTTATTACGTAAGCGTCATTACTGTCCAATGTTAAAAATTTTAAAATTAAAAAAAAACTAGGATATTTTTTTTAATTTCTACTTTCACTATTTTTTTTAATTTAGGTACCCCTAAATTCAAGTTTTCTATGAAAAATTAATTTTGAAGGATAACTAAGGTAAAAAATATAAATTAGAATATATCAAAAATGAAACACTTATTTGTACTTATATATATATATATATATATATATATTATATACTATATATAGTATATACTATATATTATAGGGTATATTATATATATATATATATATATATATATATATAATATAATATTACATATATATATATATATAATATATATATATATGTAATATATAAATATATATATATATATATGAGAAATAGTAATGTCCTTTGACGCTTTCTTTTAAAACTTTATTTAGTCTATATTAATATTTTTAGCGAGCTATTAAGCCCAAAAGCAATACAGTGCTGTAATTCGAAAGTATTTTCGAATTTAAAAATTTCTTGTGGAATAATTTATTTGGATTTTTTAGATTTTTCTCACTTAGACCCATCACTTATTAGACTTGGACCTTTCGCTTTTATATCAGTTCCCTTCGATAACGTCCACTATTCGAGATTAAATCGAATGTTTAATAGCCTAAAGGTGTCGCAGCGATCGACGTTAGGTCGTTTTTGGGTTCCTTTGAAAGGTCACTATAATATAGTGTCACCTTACGGGAATGCGAAAAAAAGGCGGGCTGAGCCGCGTTCAAATTGCCATTTTCTTAAGCTCAACTACTCAAAACCGATTATGACAAGTCCATATAGTCGGACGCCGCGCTGGTGGGAACTGCGTGTAAGTCGAGAGGTCTAAGTACAAATCCGAAAAACTAATTTTCGACTAAAAAAATTTTGTGAATTATTTCTTTGGGCAGATTTTATTTTTTAAGCACTGGGGTGAGACCTTCGGAGCTTTATCATTAACTATCGACTCTATATCAGTTCCCTTCGAAAACGTCAACTATATCGGGTTGAAACGGAGTAGTTTTATACCTAAAAAGGGTGTCGGGCGCGATACAACGCTATAGGTCGTTTTTGGGTTGCCCATTCAACAGGTGCGCCTATAACTATTTAAGTTGTACCCTTACGGGAATCCGCGGAAGCGACTGAAACGTTTTCAAAAATGAGCCATTTCTCTTAACGCTTAAACTATCCGTCAATCGGATTTATGACGGTCATAATAGTGACGCGACTGATCGGAGAACTGATATAAGGTCGGAAGCGTCTAAATGCAATTCGAAAGAATAATTTTCTACTTAAAAAATTTTCCTTGTGTGTTATTTTCTTTGAGAATTTTAGATATTTAGCACTTAGACACTTGCGACTTAGCACTTAGACCTTTCGACTTAGCACTTAGACCTCTCGACTTAGCCACTTTAGACCCCTCGACTTTAGCACTTAACCGCTCGGACTAGCATTAGACCCTTACGCACTTAGCACTTAACACTTCGACTTAAGCACTAGCACCTTCGACTTGCACTTAGACCTTCGGACGTAGCATTATAGACCTCCGACTATATACGTTAGACCTGTCGGGGACGTTATACTTAGAACCTTCGAGCTTGCAATTAGACCTGAGTCGACCTTATACTTAAGACCTCGACTTAAGCACTTAGACCCTTCGACTTATAGGCGTTAGACCTTCGACTTCAGTATACCTTTAGGACCTTTGCAACTCTCTATATCAGTTCCCTTTCAAATCATCACCTATATCGGGTTCACAGAATGTAATGGTTTATAACAGTGGCTTACACCTAAAAAGCGGTTAGCCGCGAGCACGTGAAGGGGGTCGTTTTAAAGTTCCCTTTCTAAAACGTCACTATAAATATTAGTGTCGAGCACATATTTGGAATCGAAAAAGCGGCTTGAACGCTTTCAAAATACGGCATTTCTTAAGCATCGAACATTCGTCGAACCGATTATGAACGTCATATAGTGACGCCGCTTAGGAGAAACTGGGTCATAAGCCGAAGGTCTAAGTGAAAATTCCGAAAAATAATTTCGACCTAGAAAAATTTTGTGTATAAATTTTCTTGGGAAATTTATGAATATTTCCGCCACTTTAGACCTGAAGAATTAATACATCATGACTGACGAAACAGTGAACTATATTCTGAGCCCTCCTGGCGTCGGTTTATTGTACACCGTTAAGAAAGCATAGCGCACGAGCACTTTAGGTCGTTTCTGGAGTTCCCTTCCGAACGTCACTTATAATCATAGTGTCGCCTTACGGGATCGAAATAAAAAGCGGCTGAACGCTTTCAATTTACCATTTCTTGAAACTTAAACTAGTCGTTAAGGCAGATTGATTACGGGAGAGCAAGTTATCGGCTTAGGCAGGTGACATCAATAGTAGAATGTTTAAGTTTCGACAACTTTCCTGCGACGAAACAATTTAAGTGAAAAAATTTTCTGGTGTTAAATTTAAACCATATTTGTGATGTAAAAAAAGTTAACCGGAAGACCTTCGACTGTGACATCAGTTCCCGAGGTCACACAGGTTTTTTGAAAATATAAGCCTGTCAACATGGCATCTTTTCACCGGGAAATTTCATTTTGCATGCCGGAAATTCTTTTGGTAATAAGGGAACAAGAAGATCAAATTTTGTGCGAAAAAACGGGAGATAAACAAAATTGCGCCACTAAGGAGGGAAAACGAATTACCTTGTAAAATTTTAAAAATTATAGATTAGAAAGAAAAAGAAAATTCAGGTGCATCGTAATGTATAATTTCAATCTATCAATTCGTTATGACCTATAGTAAGGAGTCATGCTAGTCTTACTGAGGCCTAAATATTCCGTTGTGGATATTTTTTTGTTTAATTCTGGTGGAAAAAATATTCTAAAGGGAACGATTAATTTAAATTTTTTGGAATAAATTCATAATAAAGGGAACGGTTTTTTGTTCCATCACCTTACGCAAAGGGGGAACACTTAGGTTTTTTTTCCGGAAATTTTGAAACTTGTCCCAAGGAACCCCTTGTACCCCCGCAAACTAGTAAGGAGTACCTAAGGACCCTACAACTGATTTTAGTTTTACGATATCTCAAATTATTCCTGAGTTATTGAAGTTTTCGGTTTCTCCCCCGAAAAAAAACAATTTCTCTTCTAGTGGGGTGCGCACCCGGTCACAGAGTGGTGCTGGGCCTGCCAACTCTAAATATACAGGTTTTGAAAATATAAGACGGTCAAGATGGCATCTTTTACCTAGAAATTTCAGGCCTAAATTCTTTGTTAATAAAGGGAACAAGAAGATCAAATTTGTGCATTATTATTATTCCGACTGTTTCTTACTCCCTTTTCATCTTATTATTGCATTATTATACGCATCCAAAAACTAGGTAAATCAAATTACAAATACGATAAAAAGTAAAACTTTATTTTTACATTCATAATAGTAATTATAAACAAATAAAAAATATCTAAAAATACGTAACGAAAACATATTTTCTTCGGCAACCTAATTTCCACCCTCTTCCCTTTTAACTCGGAAGGTACAGATGAAGCGTAAAAAACCCAAGGAGAAGATTTTATCGACCGAAGAGCAGCGATTACGAAAAACGCGAAAAAGACTCTCGAAGCAAAGAAAAGCGAAACAACTTTATCAGGGCGCGCGCGAATCGTGTTTGATTCGGAAAATGTTATGGCGGAAAATGGTTTCCCTCCATCCCGCTGGCATATTATTGAGAAAGACTTACAACAAAGATTCCATAGGGGCCCAAATAAAAATCCTCACGAGAGTTTAAATTTGAGTCGATATAGGTAGAAGTCATCACCACGGGTTCCGAAAGATAGCTAACGAATAAAGTTCTTCAGTCGTAATTTTTACGGGTGACGCTTAATAGATACAGAGTAACGCGTGCACGTGGGTTGGTAATTTCTATCCGGCTATTTTATTGCTCTCATAGGAAGGATGCACGATACTTAATCTGAGAGTCTCACGACCTCATATATGCGTTATAATGTTCTCGAGATCGTGTTCCGAACATGTAATCATATATCGCACCACGCACGCACTCTCGTTCAGTGGCTGACTGTGTCAAGAAGTAGAATCTTATGTAGTTGTCTTCTAATATAGACCTCAGTCTGCTAGGCCACTAGCAGTGATCGTAGCTAGCGCGAGGCTCACCTCTCGGGCAGGCACTTTCTGAGATCGCGCATTGTGCACTTTCGCTATAGTGCATCAGTATAGAGTGTGTACATATGTCGCGCCAGCAGGATTCTATTGCGCCAATCCGACTCATAATGCGTCCGCGCTCTCATGAGTGCATCATCAATGCGCACGTCAAAATCCTGTAGCTGCTCAAACTGGCTAGGTCTGTACGGAGACTTAATCGTGTTACTTCTATGGCGTGTGTCGAGCTGCACGTTGAGCTGTTTTAGAAACGGTATGAGATACACACAACTTTCATTTCTGTCTAGTAGCTATATACTCAGCTCTCAACGTCGCGATGACACTACATATATCAATTGACACGCTGTGTCGACTGCGATCATACATTATACACTATTTATTCGAGATGGAGATACAGTGATCATGAAGGGCGCGATTCGAAGACGAAGATAACTTGCTTGTTAGGCGGCAAGGTTTGCAAGGTGTATGATGAGGTAACTCTCGCGCACTCCGCTAAATCAACAGCTGCTTAGATATGACTGTACAATACTTAGACCAAACTGTCTAATCACTAGACTCCTGCAACAGTCAGATTTGTACTCGAACATATGCGCTTCAGTCAGCTGCACTAGGTTACTTTTCATAGACCGGCAATAGCTAAGACAAGTACAGCGCGATGAACTCATCTTCGCAGATGAGAAATTTACAGTGTCAAAGACTGGCGAGTGTGAATATATTTAGCTACTCTGTTCCAGACATAGTGTTTGTTAGTGCGGAGTTATCTTAGATTACTCCGATCCTGGCTGTCATAACTCTTGCATCTAGTGCGAGGAAATCACGCTCTCTGCTCTTGTTACAGTCAGATGGTATCTAAACGGTAACTCGCTACATATATACTACACACAGCTTGAATGATATATGTACAACTTATACTTGAGTGTTTAACCTGGCTTATGATACACACAGCGCGTAGATATACGACACTCATTAGTAGTAATAATAGATTACGTCTAGATGTACTTTGATATGTATATACTACGCGTCTGCAGGCTGTCTCATATAATACTAGAAGTAGTTTAGACTCAGCTTATGTATCGCTAGAGTTCAGATGGCTTATCTGATTCATTGTCACGCATTAAATCAGCACATAGCAACAGGTATGTATCGGAGTAACCAGACATCTCCGCACTGAACACGACCACGACGACATCAAGATGTACTGTACAACGAACATGCTAGCATTAGTAGACTCGTGATATTACTACTCAAGTGGATATACGTGAAGAGCTACAGATGATCATGAGATACAGATTCCCTCATCTATTGCGGCTGCCAAACGTATTAGACATGCTTATCATTTGGTATAGTCGCGCTGCATGTATCTTGCGATTCAGAAGTGTACGTTTTGGTCTATTCAGAATTTATTATAACGTTCTCTATTGATGCGCTGCACAGTCGCTACACAATTCCATACTCGTTTCTGGTGTTCACTGCGCATTGAGCTCTGCTCATATCTACTTGTATATGCGCATGCTAACGAGATCGCACATTACTACAAGCGCTGTGAAACAGTTCCTCGTGAACTATCTGTGATGCATATACACGGTGTCTGCTTCAGGATCTGCTCTATACCACATGACGTATCTCTACGTCTGATTCTAGCATCGGAAGATCGAAGATGATAGATAAACATCTAGGCTTATATGTGTTTATACTGTATCAGCGACTCAGACTCACATGTCCCTCAGACTATCGAATATGTCTTGCGGGAGCATGCTAGATCAGCGAACGTGTCGATTAGATGTAATATTGCATAATACAAATTACTCGTCATTATCTAATAACATCTGGTACGTGTGAGTAAGCATCACAATAGTATCCACTTAAAATATACTTACATTATATAGCTCTATATAAAGTGTTATCTGACGGTGTCATTCTCGAAATGTTAGGTCGTCATGATTGCTGTACTCGATGGACTACTCGATTTCACATTCTCCGATCTGAAAATAGCTCTCGACTTTTATGTTGTTATATATAGTATCAACTTTGTACATCAACCGCGTCGTACTATATTAGACTGGATGGAGATGTGCGTACAGGTCTCAGTGACACTGAATGCGTATCTCGCCTGTCTCAGTCACAACTGAGTGTTATTGTATCACTACGCTGGCTAGATAAGATTATAGTATCATCAGAATGCACCGTGTTTTCACTCTCACGCTGAACGGTAGTGTGACTCTCATTTCACATCGAGCACAATTCAGACACTATATTATCTTAGCTGAGAATTATGCTATATATCGTCACCGATTTCATCGGCACGTTGTTTTTTTGCGTCGGAATTGTGCATAGTACGAGAGATTATTAAACGCAGACGTTAAGATTCTATCTGCTATTGAATGTAGGCATGCAGAAGTATACGTCGTGATGTCGGTGTAAACACAATATCTCTCGGTAAAGCTAACTGCGGCTTGACTTGTCAGGGATCGATTAACATAGTGATTAATAGCGCGATATAGCGCCTCTTAGATCGTCTCGAGTGACTGCACGGAGGTGGTGTATGATATATCAGCTCGTCTTACGACTTGCTCATATATATATACGTCGTAGCCATAGTGGTATCACAGGTGGTGTGTCTGAGTGAGAAGTCAATAGCTTATATGCAGTGGTGAATCCTAAGAATACTCTCTCGTGATTCAGAGTTCTGTGGATAAACTCTAGTAGTAAAAGTAACATTTCCTTCAGATTTGCATTGTGTAGTCGCTGTATATAATCTACTAAAGAGAGAGCATGACCGCATCTACGATCGCTATCATTGTCTTGTATCGCGAGATTCATTATTTATTCTACTATTAAGATATGTTTCTATTGTTACAGTCCAGAAACGTATGTATTTCCAATTAAGCGATTACAGTATATCTCCGTTCTTGATCTGGTAGATAAGACTATACTGCGTAGAGCATGGCAATCGTAACATGCTACAGAAGCTATTTGTGTATCTGCACTCTTATCTCTTATTATATATCCTGCTAGTCGAACAGTGATATGATATTAGATCGGCGCGCTATCCGGCAAACATAACACATCATCTAATATTATAAGTTTTCTCTCACACTCTCTATCCCAAGGGTGGTTATGATCCTACGCTGAGAATAAAGCTCTAAAAGATACGGTAAATTTACTTAAGTTTGGTAGCATATAGAGTATGGCGGGTCGAGGCCTGTAAACTTCCTCATGCCTCTTAGTTATAGAGTGATACGTATTGTGATTGGTGCTCGGATACGATAAATGAATTTTTATTCTATTTTAAGAGTATTAAAAGTTTTTCGTTGAAGACAAAACGGTTTTATCTAATTTAATAAAATTTGGTTAAGTTATGATAGACAGGAAAATATTAAGGATACTTTTACTACTGGACTACACACGTAGTTTACCATGACTTATAACGGAGACTACCCATTTTCGACGGTACGCTGAAAGATCGAATCGACCGAACGACCACGGACGGATCTTTGAACACGAACTCTTGTTCGATTTCATCATACCGCACGATATTCCCAGGTCGAGTGGTCAACGTCAGTTAGGAATCTCGGCGTCGGCGAAAACATTTATCCACCAGTTTCGATAATAAGTGGTCCTTTGTTGAAAACAATGGAAGTGGGCCAGCGGCGAGGGGGAGATGAGACTCTTTTAATCCCAATCGTGAAGCGGAGGTTCGACGGCTAGGGCGGACAAACCGGAGGGCCACGGGCTACCGTCGCCACGAAAACGAAGGCGTTGGCCAGAGAATTGGGCGGGATCGCACGCCAGCAATAGGCGGAACGACTTCTTTTTATTCTTTGATAATATAGAATTGATACCAGAAATTTCGGTTTCGCCCGTTCCGGGGGTAAGAAACTTGTCTCGGCCTATCTGGAATTCCCTAAGGCCAGTGTTAATGAGCTCGCGAATACGTTAGGCGGAATTATTCAAATCAACGCGCTTGAGAGAGGGCCGACGAGAAGGTTATCCTCGCACGATGAGTTCTGAGTCATGGTAAAGAAGCTCCTTAAGAGACCGATTTTCTCTACGCTAAAAATTTTGTACGAAGGAAAAAGTGAGATTCGAGACAATTTAATCTTTTTAACTTTAGGGCCGTTGCCTTGATATCGAAAGACGCGGGCTCATATCTTTTGAGCTGACACAGTGTTACAACCGGGATCCAGAAGTGCGGAAAGAAGCAAGAAAAAAGAGGGAAAATGTATTAGAAGAGAGAAAAAGTATTAGCGTCTATCGTGTACCCAGACGGTATTTTTAGAAAGGGGAGACGAGTACGTGGACGAAATTTTTCCTCTAAATCTAACACACAATTTCCTCCCTCACCAGTATGTTCGCAAGGGACCTCTCAGTTAATTCGGCAGAAACGTAGAGTGCTTACACTTTTTTATGGATGTCCTTATACGATAAACGGCTTCGATATCTACACCGAAAACGGAAAGCGATTCGGAGGAGCAGCATACCCCCTCATCGTCGTTCTCTCAGAGTCCATGGAGAGAAATGTAATTTACCCATGCAGGCTTAGCGACGGCGACAGGGAAGGAACGTCTCATGAAGAGAAAAAATTTCGGACAGATGCTAAACCAACCCGAAATCAACGAAGACTGTATGAGACATTACGTTCCTCTCTGGAAAGGACGAATATCGATCGGAAAGACGGCACACGACGGCGTTCACACTCTGGGTGGAGTCTTGGCTCTATAAATTCGGACACCGATCATCACGCCGTATACGCGACCAAATCTATATCGCCTCGAAACATATTAAGAAAGCGGATACGAAAATAAGGAAATCGTGCTCACGGATAAAAAATTGGCAGATATTTTAAAGTCGGTTAGCGACGCGGATTCTCCCAATTCTTCATTACGCGCCAACTTTAAGGTCAATAATATGGCTCTAGATCTCTGCGTCGGAGTCGCGGACGAAACGATGACGCCGAAGATTTTTTCTTTCTCGTCGATGGTGTCGAAGTATTCATCGCCGCCGCCGACGAGGGCTTGGTTCGAGCAAACCCCCTTTCTCGGCGATAATCCTTAAAAAGTGGCGCGAGTGGCAAGTTCCTGACTGTTCTCACCAGAAAATTATTATAAAACCGTAAATACGTGCTCAAAAGATTATTGGCCGCGGGTTCGTTTCCGTACAGACGATTCTACGATTTTTTAATCTTGCAGTACAAATAAAAGAGAGGAGGCAAACGCCGCTTGTATGCTTTACACGTCGTTAGAGTTGGCACGGGGGTCATTTGCAAGCCTTGAGCATACAGCGGAGGACCGAAAAGAGAGGGTAACGGCACGTCGCATGAAACCAACCAATGACCCATCGAATGGTTCGTACCCGACCATCTGGGATGTGTATTACTAGGGGGCGGACTGAGTGTCGAAAATACTATCTTAACCCGGTTGCCCCTTCTTAGTCTTTACCGTTTTCCGCAGAAACATCGGTCCGTAAACCGAGCCTTCAATGGAAATACGCGCCATTATTCCGCTATTGTGTGACTCCAAGCTGCTCTGACGCATTCTCGTTGGATGCGAAAGTTTCAATTGGGCGGAAGGGAATACGTCGTCACGAAATATAAACCTACCGCCATTAGGTACACCAGCGAGGTGTTTTGAATACGAACGTTGAATATGTGGCTGGAGAGATACCGAGACGAACAACAATACGTTTACAAGTGTGGCGTAAGGTCCAGGGCCGAAGTTTCGAGTACAGCAGTACGACGCGGGGGAGGCTCCCGGTCGCACACGAAATCCGTGTCGAGGCGACCATGAGAGCGGGCGGAATTCTACATGAAACCGGTCAAACTACGTCAGAATGGGGAGTGCAAACAAAAGGAGTCGTTCTTTCTTGAAGATTCCATATAGGAAAGATTGGCACCAGGGATTACAGAGAAGATATGAGTTATCCTTGTGCCACCCTTTCCCAAGACCTCTACCTCCTCCCTCACTACCTAACTCCCCGATACGGGGGCACAAAGCTTGGTGGACAGTAATTCACCTCACTATCTGTTACGTCCGCTCATTGGGCGTGACGAATACGGGGTTTACTCAGATTATTTGATGATATGAAAAGGACATCTTTATGAGAGAGAAAAGAACAAGAAAAATCGAAGACGTGCGATCCTCCGTTAAAGAGAAGATATACGTACAGGTTTGACTCTTATATTTTTCAGGGGAAACTTACTGAACACAGGGTACGCGTAGCCGCACAGCATTTTCATTAATATATACGACTATAAGGTTAGTCCATTTACTCAGTTTCTCGTATACAGCAAAAGATATAAACAGAACGACACAATATTTAGGATTTACGATCAGAGTGTTTTCTGAGACTGGCTTTTCCCCAAGATTTTGGATCAGTCAAAAAGGCTCGAGGCGTATTTCGAGTTGATGCCATCTAGTTTCCCGTGAGTCTCGCAATTAGAGAACTACTTGTTTTTATTTCCATGTCAAGGACAGGGGCGAAGGCATATGAGAGAATGCCCAATCAGCTCACAGCGTACGATACATATTTCAGTTGCGTTGAACGAGCCGCGCATTTCAAAACGAGAAAAGTAGCATTTTGGTTGGAGAGAGAGTTGCGGAGAGAAAGTAGTTGGAGGCAGGAGGAAAGAGAGGGAATTTGGAGCTCATACTCACCTACTGCGCTGTAAGGTCGTCTTTTTCGAAAGATAACCAAATGAAGTAGGGGCAATAAAACATCGTTATTGAAATTGAATATTTCTTGACGTATACGATTGGTCTCGTCACGGTTATTTAAGACTCCTCAAATACACGGGGACAGAAACTTTAATTGAACGAACATCGCCTTCCGCCGAAGTCGAACGATATTAGCAATACTATCCGATCACAGAAACGCGAGGAAAATAGTATGTTTAGCTCTAAAAATTGGATCGTTTCCATTCCGAACACGAGCGACTCGACGGAAGTATGGGTGTTCTCTACGAGATCACGTCGCGTTGGCTAATGAGTTGCTCCTCGAAATAACCATTCTTAATTAACATACATTTATGCTTGTTAGGTATACAAGACATACGTTTGGAAAAGTTTATCCCGCAGGTGCCTAAAGAAAAACTTGCGTATCACCATTAAATTCTCTGATTTGCTGCACCTATCCCATCGGTGAGTACCAATACGTAAGAAAGTTGGTATTCACCAGATCATAAATGGTTTTTTACCTAATTAAAATTAATTTGAACTACAAAAAATGAGGAACAGAGTTGGCAACGTATATCTGGCCGGAAAAAGGGTTAGTTTTGCGAGCCTGTTAATTTATTTTAAAATCCTACGGATCGAACTTAAGATTAAAATCAATTAATAAATAGCTTTTCGCACGATTTGAGTGTAATTGGAGTTCGACCAGCATAGGCTTTTCTTGGTCGTTTATGAGAGTCGTTCAATAATGCGAATTTTTAGCTCGTTCTTTTACGTTTAGAATAAAATTGTTTACGGAACGGTTCATTTTTACTTGGCTCTTCCGAAGCGAAAGCACGGCGCAAACGGGTGATACATTACGTATGTTTCGAAATAAAAATAGTTGGCTCATGACGCTCCTTTTATAGCAACAAGCTTTTTTGCTCGCATTTGATTGCGCACTGAAAATAC
>JABUQX010048802.1:0-10000 GCA_015478945.1 Trachelipus rathkii | reverse complement strand
CCCAGATAAATATATAGATGAATAATTAAGAACTAAAAAAATAATAATATACCAAACGAAAAGAAAAATAAACAGAGATTAGAAACTTAGTTTTTTTATAAACTTTTTTTTTTTTTTTTTTTTTTTTTTTGCAAGTGTTTTTAGTTGTGAAATATATTAAACTATACACAAGAGATATAACAAGAGATCAGAAACAGTTTTTATTATACATCTTTTTTTAACAATTGTTTTAATTTGTAAAATATATTAAATTATCATACAAAAAACTAAGAAAAAAAGAAGCCAAAGATAATTTGTCATTGAACTTAAGAAGCTTCGCTTCACCTAATCACCTAGAATTATTAATCCAATATCTACAAGTATATTGCAAGATGTTCTCTTATAGACTGCGCAAATTCAAGTCAAAGATGTCTCTCCATCTACGGCCGATAGCAATAAACAGTAGTTTATAAAACCTATGCGTGCGGGAGGGTGGAATCATCTTGATTCTTACAGGTACAGAGATTGTGAAGTGCGTTGTAAAGTACAGTATGGTGTATTAGTGTGCTGATACAACATGACAGAACAAATTTTACCGCATTATTTTAACATATTTTGTGTGATAAAATAATTTTTATAACTTAATATATTATATATATATATTATATATATATATATATATATATATATGTATATATAATTATATATATATATAATATTATATATATATATATATATATATATATATATATAATATATATATATATATATATATATATATATATATATTTATATAATATATATAATATTTATTAGTATTATATATATATTATATAAATATATATAATATATTATAATATATATATATATATATATATATATATATATATATATATATATATATATATATATATATAATTATTTATATATATATATATATTAAATATATTATATATATATTATTATTATTATTATTATACAAACACTTATTCCCGTTAAAGCGGGGTAGTGGTACGTGCAGCTTCCCTAATTCATATTTTCCTTCATCTCGCCCCCACCCACCTCCTCCATTCCATTCTATCTCTCGCCAACACCCTACCATCCTCCACCCTCATCCCTCTCTCTTCCAGCATTTCCTTTATTCCATCCATCCACCTTCTTCTCGGTCTCCCCCTTCCTCTTCTTCCTATCCCCTCCGCCTCCCAAACTCTCCTAACCACCCTCTGTTCCTCCATTCTCTCCAGATGTCCAAACCATCTTAACATTCCCTTCTCCGCTCTTCTCACCAAACCATTTTTCCAATCACATCTCTCTCTTATCACCCTATTCCTAATCCTCTCTCTTTTGCTAACCCCACATACCGCTCTCAACCCTTTCATCTCAAACACTTCCAGCTTCTTCTTGGACCTAGCATTCAACCCCCATGTTTCACACCCATATAGTACCGCTGGAACACATATTTTTTCAAACATACTTATCTTAAGTTTATGTGATAAATCACCCCCTTTCCATAATTCCCTCAGACCACTCAATGCTCTCATTCCTTCTCCTACTCTGTGATCTATCTCTTCCTTCATCCCTCCTTCCTTACCCAAATCCATCCCTAAATATCTGAAAACCTTTACTTCTTCTAATACTACACCTCCTACTCTAATCTCTAACCCCATCCCCTCATCTGTTTCATCCTCCTCAAACACTAACACTTTACTCTTTCCTGGGTTTATCCTAAGACCCTTTTGTCCACACACCCTCTCAAACTCCTTCACCAAATACTACAGCCCTTCTGAATTCTTCGCCACTAAGGCAGTATCATCCGCAAATAGTATCATGTTCACTTCCCATCTATCACCCCTATCCATCAATTCCACCCCTCTCCCCTCCCTCATCATTCCTCTGCAGACACTCTCCATAAATAAATTGAAAAGCCACGGTGACATTACACATCCCTATCTTAACCCTCTCTTTACCCCAAACATCTCACTCTCCCCCCCTAATACTCTCACACACATTCTGCTATTCCTATAAAAGGCCCTAATACCTTTAACTAATTTACCCCCTACTCCAAATTCCTCCAGCACCTTCCATAATTCCCCCCTCTTCACTCTATCATATGCTTTCTCCAGATCAAGAAAACACCCGTACACTTTCCCTTTCCTTTCTATACCTTTCTCCACAAGCATCTTCATCGTGAATACTTGATCCACACACCCCCTTCCCACCCTAAATCCTCCTTGTTCTTCCCCCATTCTCTCCTCCGTTAAATCTCTCACCCTCTCAATTAGTATTCTCCCATACACTTTCCCTACTACACTCAAAAGACAAATACCTCTATAATTCCCACACTCCATCCTATCCCCTTTCCCTTTATACAGGGGAACCAAACAACCATCCTCCCAATCCTGTGGAACCTCTCCCTTCCTCCAACATAAATTATATAACCTATACAGTCATTCCTCCACCCCTCTGCCTCCCATCTGTAACATTTCCATACTCACACCATCTAGACCTGTGGACTTTCCTTTTTTCCTTTAGTTAACGCCCTAATAATTTCATCCATTTGTATTTCCAAAACCCCTTTCCTGCCCCACTTCCCCCCCCACCCTCACCTCTTGTAAATCATCCTCATCTCTCCCACCCATTTCATTCAATAATCCTCTAAAATATTCCCCCCATCTTTTCCTCACCTTATCCTCCCCTCCTATCCATTCCCCTTCCTCTCCCTTAACCCTCTCCCCTAACCCCTCCATCTTCTTCCTTTTTTTATTTACTTCTTTCCAGAATATCTTGCCCCCCGTTTTCAAAATTTTCTGTCACTTTTCTACACCATTCATTATTTGCATTTCTCTTCGCCCTCTCCACCGCCCTCTTTGCTGCCACTCTAACCCTTCTATATTCCTCCCAGCTTTCCCTTCTCCTATTCCCCAACCATTTCACATAAACCTCTTTTTTCTTTTTCACCAACTCTTTCACCTCCTCACTCCACCATTCACTTCCTTTCCTTCTACTTGCTCCCACCTTTTTTACTCCACATATCCTTCTGGCCTCTTCACAAATTGTCTCTTTAAATCTCATCCACTCCTCCTCCACTTCCCTAATTTCCGTCCCTCTCACGTCCCTCCACCTATCCTCCATACCCCTCCTAAACTCCCTCTTACACATTGCCTCATCTAATTTTTCCACCTTTATGACTTCTATTCTCCTCTTTTTTTCTCTTTCCCTAACCGTTACCTCTCCCCCTACCCTTAACCTAGCAACCACCAAATAGTGATCAGATAACCCCTTACCTGCCCCTCTGAATACATTTACATCTAGTAATCTGCCCCTATCCTTTCTATTTATACACACATAATCCAATATCGCCCTCCCCCCCGTTATCTCACTCTTCCATGTATACTTATGATTTTCACTTTTCTTGAACCAAGTATTCCCAATTATCATTCTTCTATCAACACACAATTCTAACAGACTTTCTCCATTATCATTCCTTTCCCCTACCCCAAATGGACCTATAATTCTACCCATCTTCTCTCTTCCCACTCCTGCATTCAAATCTCCTAATAAACAAATTTTATCATTTACCCCGAAACTTTCCCAACATTCATTCAACTCACTCCAAAATCTTTCTCTCTCCTCCTCCCTCGCTCCATTTACTGGTGCATACGCGCATATAAAAACCCACATTTCCCCCCCAAATTTCATTTTAACCCACATTATTCTCGAACTCACCTATTTGCACATTTTTACCTTACCCCACAACTCTTTTCTCATAACTATTCCTACCCCTTCCCTCGCCCTCACTCTCTCGTTCACCCCCGAAATCATACCCTTAAATTTTCCAAAGTCCATCTCCTTCTATCCTTTCAGCTTTGTTTCTGTCAACCCTAGCATATCCAACCTTTTTTCTTCGAACATTAAGCCCACTTCTTCCCTTTTCAAATCCTCATTTATCCCTCTCACATTCATACAACCCACTCGAATCTAATCTCTTTTACCCATCCTAGCTCTTTACTCCCCCTTACTCCCTTTTATCCTGACCCTCTTATTCACCACTCTACTTTCCACTATTCCCACACTTGATTCGGCTGCACGTTTACCGGGATCCCACAACCTGAGGCACTTCCCAATACCTCAAGCTCCAAACCCCGCTCAAACAACCACACCCTAAAAAAAATCCTAAATCTATATTCTAAAACTAATTCACAATTTATAGATAAAACTTAAATTAACACTTATGTTGTTTACGAAATTAATACTTTGATGTATATTCTTCCTACTATTGAAGACACTCCTCTTCTTCTCAGCTTTCGAATCTATTCCTATAGGAAAAATCAGAAGGATCATTGATGTCAACTCTTTCTGTCTTGAAGATACTCTTCCAGAGTACCTTTGCTTTTTTATATACTTAATTCTTTCTTGCTTGATATTTTATTCTATCCTGCTGTTGATTCGCAACACTAGTATTTTAATTTTATTTGAATTATTATAATAAGTTGTACTCTAAAGCCTTGAGGAGATCTTTTTCACGTAAATACAAAGTAGAAAGCCTCAGTAAATTTCTTTCCTGATGATGATTTGTAGTAACACTTGTATTTAAATTATATATTAGAATCACCTCAGTTACTTTTACTAAGTTGCACTTTGATCCTTTAGATCCTTGAATATTCTTCTTCAAGTAAAATAAGGCAAAAAAACCTCAATACAATCTAAGAGTCCAAAAGCACTTATAATGGAAATTATGCCACTTCACAATATATTTATCCAAAAATCACTTATTATTTCTTATCTTCAATGCATTTTTAAAATCATAATATAATAATTATTTTTTCTCATTTTTTGAAAAAAAAATTTTCAAATTCAAAAAGTTAATCTTTTGTAGAGAACTTTTTTTCATAAAAATTTTCCTTTTCTCACTTTAGCTAGATTCCCAGCTGTTTTTCCTTCTATATCTTCTGTTTATAACACGTCTTAATCCAACGGTATCAGAACTATATATATATATATATATATTTTTTATAAACATAAAATATATATATCTATATAATAATAATATATATATATATATATTATATATATAATAATATATATATATATTATATATATAATATATTATATATATATAATATATATTATATATATATGTATATATATTTATATATATATATATATATATATATATATATATATATATATAGGCATATATATAGGCATATATATATATATATATATATATATATATATATATATATATATATATTTTTATCTCTATTTATATATATATATATATATATATATATATATATATATATATATATTTTTTTTTCTCTTAAAAAACTAGAAATAATATATATTATATATATATTTAATATATATATCGGTACATATATATATTATCATAATCATATTAATGCTTATGTACCTGGTCCCTAATCTCCTCCCGTGCATATTATATATATATATATATCATTTATATATATATATATTTAAAATATATATATATATAGTATATAGTATATATATATATATATTAATATATATATATAATATATATATATATATATTATATATAGTATATATATAATATATATATATATATATATAATATATATATATATATATATATATAATATATATATATATAATAATTTACAAATAGGTATATATATATATATATATATATATATATATATATTATATATTCTTGCTCTCTTAACAGCAAAATGATTGATAACTTCCAGTTTGTATTATGTAGCTGTGATGAACATTCGTTAAAGCCAATTCTCTTAGTCTTTCCTCTCTTGTAGAATTGAGAAGGTATGTTACGAGACTTTTCACTTTTTAGTTTTCAGAGTAGAGAAATATGTTTCTGGAGTGCACGTGGTGAGTAAGACAGATATTAAAATCCTTAGCAATCCAAATGTAATTGTAGTCTAATCTAATCTAATATCTTCCGAAGACACAAGTGCCTTTGGAATGACTATACTAAGATTAGTAAATAGAAGTCTGTGGCTCACGAACTTGCTCTCTAACTGGTTTGAAAAATCATCAAGAAAGGAAGATAGCAGATGATCTATTTCAGCTTCTAAAATGTTTGAAAATTTTTAATGGATGTTTGTGCTATGATCTTTGAAAGCAAGCATCACATTTTCAAGATGATTAAGAGCAGTTGCTGTCATTACTGATGGAGGAGTGAAGGAGAATAAAGTTGAAGTGGTAATTAAACTTATAACCAATTTATTCGTGATTATAGATTTCAAAATATTCGAGGTTTTGGAACTAGATTCATTGTCTTGATTCATCTCAATCTAACTCTTTAACAGTTGCTTTAAAACCTTCTTTTAATCTTAACAATCTATTGTAACTTTCGTTTTGGTTTTGTTCATTTTGTCTTTTGGAAAATCTTCCTTATTTTATATGTTAAAATAGTTGTCCACATTTTTGACTTTAAATAATACCCAGTAGTTTTTAGTATGACAATAAAGTTTCTAATGTGCTATACTCCACATGAATGTGAACATCAATAAACATAAAATGCCACTGGGTGTTTTAGACAGCTTAAACACTTCTAAAACTTTTCTTCATTGCATTGGACCATCATATCATTGTCCAATTGAAGTCCCTAACAACTTTCGGGGTATTACCTCCAATACAGATTCTCATGTTGTGCTCCCAACAACCCCTAAACCAAAGGAATGTTCACCAACTACAAATATCTTTTCCACATTTCTATTAATGTAAATTCTTAATTTGCTTTGATAATTCCTTTTATTATTCTTATAAATTAAAGGTAAAAGACTCGAGCTGTCAAAAAATTTTTTTTTGATAGTTTAAAAATTTCGCGGAGATTCAGACCTAACTTACCTCCCCCTGGCTACGGTCTTATATATATATATATATATATATAATATATATATATATATATATTATATATATATATATATATAATATATATATATATAATATATATACTAATATATATATATATATATTATATATATATATATATATATTATATATATATATATTATATATATATTAATTTGTATACGGAAAAAAAAGAAAGATATTTATTGCGCACAAACAAACACAATTACAATATGCAAGCTCTCCTCGCTCTCTCTCTCTCTCTCTCTCTCTCTCTCTCTCTCTCTTCTCTCTCTCTCTCTCTCTCTCTCTTCTCTCTCTTCTCTCTCCTCTCTCCTCTCTCTCTACTCTCTCTCTCTCTCGCACCCCTGATGAGTACATATATATATATATATATAATATAATATATATATATTTATATATATATAATATATTTATATATTATATATATATATATATAAGTTTAATGTTAGTTTGTGAGCATATTTATGCACACGAGTGACCAATCCATTTAAGAGGGCTGCAATTATATTAAAAGAAAGTGATTTACGACCTGGCACAGATTTTGTCTTTTTATCCGATTAGAAACACCTAATGGAATATTAATGAGAAAATTAGACCTGCTTCTCATTTCTTTACTCAAAATTGTTAAAAATTACGATGCTCTTTTTATTATTATTATTATTATTATTATTATTATTATTATTATATTATTATTATTATTATTATTATTATTATTATTATTATTATTATTATTATTATTATTATTATTATTATTATTATTATTATTATTATTATTATTATTATTATTTATTATTATTATTATTATTATTATTATTATTATTATTATTATTATTATTATTATTATTATTATTATTATTATTATTATTATTATTATTATTATTATTATTATATTATTATTATTATATTATAATAAAATAGTGCTACTATTATTATTAATATATTATTGTTTTAATATTATTAGTAAGAAATAGATTATTATATATTATATTGATTATTAATTATTATTAATTATTATTTATTATTATTATTATTATTATTATTTATTATTATTATTATTATTATTATTAATATTTGTTTTATTATTATTATTATTATTTCATTTAAAAAAAGTTTATTTCATACAAACTTAAAAAATATGCTAAAAATACAAACAAAACCTCAAATAAAATCAAAAAAGATTTTTCCCAAATCTTCACAATTTGCGAGAGTCAAGTCTCCAGACTCGAGAGTTTTGAGAGTCAAGTCTCCAGACTCGAAAGTTTTGAGAGTCAAGTCTCCAGACTCGCGAGTTTTGAGAGTCAAGTCTCCAGACTCGAGAGTTTTCCTTCTCCGAAATCATGTGAGAAGCAAACCAGTTTTAAAAAGTTTAAAAGGCTAACAAATATACAGGGTTTAAAAACGGGCATTTAAACTTAAAAAAAAAAAAAAAAAACGCTCAGCTTTTTATTATTATTATTATTATTATTATTATTATTATTATTATTATTATTATTTTATTATTATTATTATTATTATTATAATTATATTATTATTATTATTTATTATTTAATATTATTATTATTATTATTATTATTATTATTATTAGCTCATCTTTTTATTATTATTATTATTATTATTATTATTATTATTATTATTATTATTATTATTATTATTATTATTATTATTATTATTATTATTATTATTATTATTATTATTATTATTATTATTATTATTATTATTATTATTATTATTATTATTTATTATTATTATTATTCTTATTTTATTGTATTATTGATTATTTATTTATTATTATTATTTATTATTATTATATTATTATTTATTATTATTATTATTATTATTATATTATTATTATTAGTTATATATTATTATTATTAATTATATTATTATTATTATTATTATTCATTATTATTATTATTATTATTAATATTATATTATTTATTATTATTAAATATTTTATTATTATTATTATTATTATTATTTATTATTATATTAATTATTATTATTATTATTATTATTATTATTATATTATTATATTATTATTATTATTATTATTATTATTATTATTATTATTATTATTATTATTATTATTATTATTATTATTATTATTATTATTATTATTATTTATTATTATATTATTATATTATGCATTAAACGGGTTATTTTCCCTTGATTTTCTGGAAATTAAATTGCACGCAAAGGAGGAGCAAATACGCCCTCAAAATGTTTATCCTATTTCGACATTCAACATGATAAGAAAATTATAAACATGAGTACTAACAACTAACCATATTTTAAAGTTTATTTAACAGTTTCCACCTCTTGACCATTGTCCCTATTCTTGATGGGAAACTACTCTAGGCAATTGCTACCTAGGATTAAGTGATCGAACACTGGCAAAATGTCTCGAGGCTCAAATGGTCTACCCTTGTGCCAAGGTAGCTTTAATAGCAAGTTATCAGAATTTTTAGACATAAAATGACTATCGGGTGATACAGTGATATATTTAATGACGAGCATTTATATTATTAGATTATAATTAAACAATCTTCACAAGTTTTATCTTATCCTAGCAAAGGACAGAATCTTATCTTCACAAAGGACAAAATCTTATCTTCACAAAGGACAGAATCTTACGTTCACAAAGGACATAATCTTATCTTCACAAAGGACAGCATCTTATTTTCACAAAAGACAGAATCTTACCTTCACAAAGGACATAATCTTATCTTCACAAAAAAACAGAATCTTATCTTCACGAAGGACAGAATCTTATTTTCACAAAGAACAGAATCTTATCTTCACAAAGGACAGTATCTTATTTTCACAAAGGACGGAATCTTATCATCACAAAGAACAGAATATTATCTTCACAAAGGACACAATCTTATCTTCACAAAGTACAGAATCTTATCTTCATAAGCAGCAGAATATCTTCACAAAGGAGAGTATCTTATTTTCACAAAGGACAGAATCTTATCTTTGCAAAGAACAGAATGTTATCTACACAAAGGACAGTATCTTATCTTCACAAAGGACAGAATCCTATCTTTAAAAAGGAAAGTATCTTATCTTCACAAAAAGACAGAATCTTATATGTCTCAAGGACAGAACATTATCTTCACCAAATGGACAAAAA